>JAANDH010000707.1:1564-151077 GCA_011799765.1 Nymphaea thermarum
CATGAAGAAGTGTATATGCAGCAACCACCAGGGTTTGTTGCTGAGGGGGAGTGTCAGAAAGTGTGCAGATTGCGAAAGGCGATTTATGGTCTGAAACAAAGTCCTCGAGCTTGGTTTCAGAAATTATCAGAGCACATTGAGCATGAGGGCTTCCGACGTTCTTCGGCAGATCATTCCCTCTTTGTCAAGAAGACTTCTATAGGTACAGTGATAGTACTTGTTTATGTTGATGATATCATTGTTACAGGGGATGATGAGAAGGGGATTTGCAACATCAAGAGTGTCCTTGGACAACACTTTGTCACCAAAGACCTTGGTGAACTGCGCTATTTTCTTGGTATTGAGTTTGCCAGAAATCGAAAGGGCCTTATCATGTGTCAGAGGAAGTATGTTACTGATGTTTTGCAAGAGACAGGGATGCTAGGGTGTCGACCTGCATCCACGCCTATGGATATTAATTATCGCCTGTATGATGATGATACTAAAGATGTTGATGCGAGACAGTATAGAGGGATTGTTGGCAAGCTCTTATATATCACTGTCACTCGACCTGATATTGCCTATGTTGTTAGCAGAGTAAGTCAATTTATGGACAAGCCCAAGAAAGTTCATTGGGATGCTGCTATGATGATTCTTAGATATCTAAAGAGTTCACCAGGAAATGGACTATTCTTCCAGAACGGTACCTTACTCACTGTATCCGTGTATGTTGATGCTGACTATGCAGGATGCCCCTCTGACAGAAAATCCACCACTGGATTTTATGTGTTTATTGGTCCTAACTTGGTTACATGGAAGAGTAAGAAGCAAACAGTGGTTGCCAGATCAAGTACAGAATCTGAGTATAGAGCTATGGCTCAAGCTACTGCTGAAGTCATGTGGGTTAGATCATTGATGTTGGATCTAACTGTTGAAGTACCCCTTCCTATGCAGTTGTTATGTGATAACAAAGCTACACTTTTTATTGCTAATAATCCGGCGTTTCATGAGAGAACCAAGCACGTTGAAGTAGACTGTCACTATACCAGAGACTTCATTCAAAAAGGGTTTGTAAGTACCTCACATGTTTCATCTACAGGGCAGACGGCTGATATATTCACTAAGGCTCTTGCAAGGGGACCATTCCAAAACTGTTGTTCCAAGTTGAGCTTATTTGACATATACGCTCCAACTTGAGGGGGAGTGTTAAGATATGTTTATATTCAGCTTTAAGTTCTAGAGGGTACTTCTGTAATAAGTTCTCCTTTTATGGTTCTTTTGTAATTTTTACCCTCTCCTCTAGTCTATATAAAGAGGAGTTAGGGCAGATTTCAAGTTAATCAAAATCTCTTGTTCTCTGATTTTATCAGGAAGAATGATTCAGATCATGCCCTATATTGGGAAAAAGAATGGATGGATCGTACTTTTATCTTTCTCGGAGGTTTGCGTGACGAGTTTGAGTCGATTCGCAGTCAACTTCTTAACTGTGATGAGATCCCTGGGATCGAAGAGGTGTATGCTCGTGTAGAGGCTGAGAAACAACGATGCCAGATTATGCATATTGACTCGAGACACGGGAGCTCTCCTACTGCCTTTGTGAGCCGTACGGCAGGGACAAGACAACGTCCTTCTCGAAGGTGCAGCCATTGCAATAAATCGGGACACTCTGTGGATTTTTGTTGGGATCTTCACCCTGAGAAGCGTCTCGTCCGTGGTCGTCCTCCCTCCACTCGGCGGGCTCCCTGTGTGCCCGAGCCTAGTCAGAATACCTCTTCCAATGTTGCAACATCTAAACTTTCTGCAGAACAACTAAAGGAGTTGCAAGCTTACATTAGCCGGTTGTCTACCCAAGATGACGCTTCTACTTCTGAGGGAGCACGCTTAGCCCAGGCCCTTGTCGCTACTAGTGATCAAGGTAACTCTTCTCTTGGTGATTGGATTGTTGACAGTGGGGCTACCCATCACATGACAGGGAATCCCAGGATGTTTCACGAATACAAGTTGACCTCTGGAAAGCAGTGTGTATCTATGGCAGATGGGTCCTCGATATCTGTGGCTGGAAAAAGGAGTTTATCTTTACTGAACAAATATTGCCTTCATAATGCCCTGCATGTTCCCAACATTCCTGTCAATTTATTATCTGTCAGCAGTATTACTAGAGAGCTGAATTGTAATCTAATTTTCACTGTTGATTGTTGTTTCCTGCAGGACTTGGGGACGGGGCAAAAGATTGGGATTGGTTCGGCTATTGATGGACTCTATAGGATGCCCATTCAGGTTGCTTCTGCCTTGATTTCAGCCACTAGTGGTCAGCTTTCTGACATGGAGGACAGATCCACCATCATGCGTTGGCACGAACGGCTTGGCCATATTCCTTTCCAGTTGATTAAACAGTTATTTCCTAGGATGTTTCGTTCTGTTTCTCTGGACACATTCGCCTGTGAAGTGTGTCAATTGTCTAAACATGTTAGGGCTTCGTACCCTATTTCTTTCAATAAATCCACTCGCCCATTTGCTTTGGTTCATTCTGATGTTTGGGGTCCCTCGGGAGTACCCACATGTCGTGGCTTCCAATATTTCATGACTCTTATTGATGATTACTCACGGTGTACGTTCGTGTATTTGTTGAAAGAACGTAGTGAAGTTCCTAGCATTGTCAAAAATTTTGTTGCATTTGTTGAAACTCAATTCCATACCACTGTTCAGGCCTTTCGTACTGACAATGCTCGTGAGTATGTCTCCCAATCCCTTGATGACTTCTTGCGAAGCAAGGGTATTATCCATGAAACATCTTGTAGCTATACTCCTCCTCAGAATGGCGTGGCTGAGAGGAAGAACCGTCATTTGTTGAATGTTACCAGAGCAATTATGTTTAGCGTCATGTTCCTAAACGATACTGGAGAGATGCACTTCTCACTAGTGCTCATCTCATTAACCGTATGCATACTCGTGTGTTGAATGGTAAAATCCCCATATTCTATCTTGTGGCCAAATCAGAATCCCTGGCCATTGACACCTAGAGTATTTGGGTGTGTTTGTTTTGTACATGACCATAGTCTCACTCTTAAAAAGCTTGATCCTCGGTCCATCAAAGCAGTCTTTTTGGGTTATTCCACCACCCAGAAGGGCTACAAGTGTGTTGTTCCTAGCATCTCCCGAGTCTATGTTTTCAGGGATGTGACCTTTCATGAACATGATGCATATTTTCCTGTGAATACTCTTCAGGGGGAGTATCTTGGTGAGAAAGTGGAAGAGTATTCATCACATTAGCTTATTCAGTTCACAGATTTCTTGGACTACACGGCTAGTTCTTTGAATGTGGTTGATATAGTCGGTGAGGAAAGAGACAGTCAGATGGAGGGCAGCCCTGTGGTTGAACAGTCTCGCGATCATTTGTTTGGTCCGGTTTACAGCAGAAAGGAGAAGGATGTGATGGAAGTTGTTGATGTAACCAATCCCAATCTTGCGAGGACCCCGGATGATCCAAGTCCAATGAATGAAGATCTTCCTAGCGCAAAGGGACCAGGTCATGTACTTCTCATCCTATACAAAGATTTGTTTCATACGCTAAACTCAGTAAAGAATATAAGTGTTTTATTACCTCTCTCTCTATGGCTGTTATTCCCAGGACAGTAGAGGATGCAAGGGAGGATCCTAAATGGCGACAGGCCATGACAGAGGAGATGGACGCTCTGGCAAAGAACAATACGTGGGAGATTGTTGATATTCCCAAGGGAACTCACTTAGTTGGTTCCAAGTGGGTGTTTACTGTGAAATACAAACCTGATGGGACTGTTGAACGCTATAAAGCTCGCCTTGTTGCAAAGGGATTCAGCCAGAAGTATGGGATTGACTACCTTGAGACATTTGCCCCCGTTGCAAAATTGAAAATAGTAAGAGTCATCTTAGCTCTGGCAGTGCAAAAGAAGTGGAACATGGATCAACTGGATGTAAAGAATGCCTTTTTGAATGGTCACCTGGAGGAAGAAGTTTACATGAGCATGCCGCCTGGATACGTGCAAGATGGAAAGTGTTGCTATCTCAAGAAGGCATTATATGGCCTCAAGCAGTCCCCTAAAGCGTGGTTTGAAAGACTGAGGGTTGTGATGAAGAATAATGGATATAAACAAGGGAATGATGACCACACCCTCTTCATCAAGCAGAGAAATGGTCTGGTGAGTCTTCTACTTGTATATGTGGATGATATGATTGTCACAGGGGATGACGAAGAAGAAAAAAGAAAGATGAAGGAAACGTTGGCTGCTGAATTTGATCTTAAAGATCTGGGAAAGTTAAGGTATTTTTTGGGGATTGAAATTGCACGGTCTGAAACTGGACTTGTAATGAGTCAACGGAAGTACACCTTAGACATTCTAAAGGAGACAAGAAAACTGGGATGCAGGCCTTTTCTTACTCCCATGGAGTCTGGCACGAGGATGAGCATCAAGACTGGGACGACTTTGGATGACGAAGGAAAAGGGAGGTATTAGCGATTGGTTGGTAAACTCATTTATCTCACTCTTACTCGTCCAGATATTACTTATGTTGTGGGTCTGTTGAGCCAGTTTATGCACGCTCCTACTGATTGCCATTGGAAAAACGCTGAAAGAGTGTTGGGATACTTAAAGAATGATCTAGGGAAGGGGCTTCTCTATACTCGACAAGATCAACTCAGCATTGAAGGGTACTCTGACGCCGACTGGGCTGGATGCACAGACACTAGAAGGTCTACCACAGGATACTGCATCTTTCTTGGAGGTAATCTTGTGGTATGGAGAAGTAAAAGGCAAGAGGTTTGTTTTAGGTCTAGTGCTGAAGCTGAATACAGGGCAGTTGCAATGGGAGTTACAGAAATGTTATGGCTAAAGATTCTTTTGGCAGATATTGAGGTTAAGATGGATGAGAGGATGAAGATGTATTGTGACAACAAGTCAGCCATTAACTTGGCAAACAATCCTGTTATGCACGACAGAACAAAACATGTGGAGATCGATCGTCACTTCATACGGGAACGCATAGATTCAAAGGAGTTGATTCTACCCTATATGAAGTCTGAAGATCAAGTTGTCGATGTATTGACTAAATCTTTATGTACATCTCAGTTTGAGAAAAATGTTAGCAAGCTTGGCATGTTTGACATGTATGTCAAGCTTGAGGGTGAGTGTTAAAATACTTTGTAATAGGAACCGGGTCCATATCTGGACCCGGTCTTATTGAGGCACGGGTACCGAGGGCGGCTCGGTACCCTAGGCGGCATCTCCTCTCTCCCCTTTATATTGTCACTTAAGTGTAATTGTTGAGATGAAGTGAAATTGATTTTCTCTCTCCTAGGGTTGCGGTTTGCCCCTAGGTTAGAGCTTCTCCGTGGTTTTTCACCTCTTTCCGAGGTTTTCCACGTATATCTTGTGTTCACTCTTTGCTCTCATCTTGTGGTTTGCGTTTCTACAAATAACAATGTCAATAGGAAGCTAGGGAGGAAGAACTGATCGCAATAAACTAAGGAAGAATAGGCAACAAAACTATCCTCCAGCGATGAAAGAGGAGAGAGGGAAGCAAGGGAGCATATGTGTTGCCTGGACATGTGAAAATTTCAAGTCTCGTTAAATGAGCCCAAGCCCTTATATCACTGTAATTAGTGGATGTGCCCAACACGCAACATATTAATCATTCAGAACCGGTGGTAATATTTTATTACCAAAGACCAGCAAGCTATGTCCACACCTTCCAACCACTAACTATGTTATAAGTTATAACAAGATTCAGAAGGCTATTAAATAGGTTTTCCAGGAAACCATATTATTCAATAGGGGAACCAGCGGGAGTGTTTGCATCATTGATGGATAAGAGTAACGCTGCAACTTAAAAAGGCCCTCTCATTCTCCGTCAATCAACCAATTAATAGAGGAGCTAGGAATGCTGCTGAGCTAAATGGGGTGCCAATTTAGGCCTCGCTCTTATTCACTACCTGGGAGTTTGAGGGAAGCTTTGTCTCTGCCCCTCAAAGCCCACCATGAAGCCTTTAAAATGAGCTTTGATTGCCTTAACTTAGCTGTCCAATAACTCTATCCGTCTTATGGAGTGACCCAAGCAAGGCAGCAATGTGTGTCATGTATCAGGGAAGAAAAGAGGAGCTTAAGAACCTAGTCATGTAGCCTACATTGACAACACGAATGGCTCCAATTATGTGCTATATTTGCATCATAGGTATGTTTGGACATGGCAAGAACTTGATATTCCCTAGAATGCTTAATCATATGCTATTCTCCATTGAACATTTCTATAGAACATGTGAATTCCATCCATAAACAACATGCTGTTCACATGCAGCAGATGAACATGATGAAAAGGGTTTTCAGTTTTCAGCAATCTCATATTTTTCTCAACCAGAGAGAAACGTGACTTCTCTTCCATTTCTTATGACAAAAAATTGCAAGGGTAAATAGGAAATAAGAGTTGCAATAGGAATAGAAAATAAGTTACAATAGGAGAGCTACATTGTCTAATAGACAACGTTTACCAAAAACAGGTCATACCACTGAAGGAATTTGAGAATTCACCTGCTGACAAGATCAATGCACTCTCTGTCAATAAGACCAATTAAGCGTCCCTGATCATCAGTTGGATACTTTGAAACAACTGGAAGCTGCTTCACTCCACGTGTATTCATGATCCTTTGTGCAGAAGAGATGTTCATATCAGGATCTGCTGTCCACACTGTTGGATAATGACCCCCACATGATTGCCAAACATCAGATATTAGAGGCTTTTCCATCTGTAGAAACAATAACAAAATAATCACAAAAACTTAGCCTATTTATCCCTTCAAATTGATGCAAGTTGAGGGCTTTCAAAAAAGCATATCATACATTTACACAATGTGTACTATTCTCCCACAGAACATAATCTATCACCACTTTATGTTCAGGAAAGAATCTAGAAGGTAAATTGCCTAACCAACTCCATTGCATCGGCAAACTTGAACAACTTCAATAATCTTTCCTACAGGTCTCGTACAAGTTTCTTCTAATAGTTACTTACACCTCTTGTATAAGCCATCAGATGGAACAAAAAGGTCTGATTTCTTTGCAGGGATAAATCTGAATAACATTGTAATTTATTTACCCGACACTTTAGTAGTTCTGTTGGAGTCCAATCTGATATTTTGAACCATCCAAGTGCAGTCAAGCATCTCATGAACAAAAAGATCAAGTGAAGGAATCTCTATGGAGCTTAATATGATAAATGTTTATGTTATGCAGGATGGGAGAGAGAAAAGTCAAAAACTTCATTAGCCCATAATCCCATATCAATAAGCATTAGGGTCGCCAGTAAAATTATAAGCTAGGTCCACAAAGAAATAAAAATAATAAAGAAAACGTCCTATAACTTCTAAGAATGAACTAAATACCTCAACACGACAAAGAAATAACTCTTAACAGTTTATAACTTCAAAAGATGCTAGCCAAAATCCAAAGAAATAGTTGCAACTTTGAGATATGCAATTTTGAACCAATGTGTGATTTTCTTAAGTTTATATTAAATCCTCAGTTTGGTTTTTATTCTTTATCCTTTAATTAGACATGAACTTGGGGATTTGTTTCATTTATATAAAACGTTGAAGGCCATTGAAAGCACCCTACATGCCTGATTGTTTATTTCCACTAAACTTATGGAGCGGATAGTTTATTTCCACTAACATTATAAAGTCCCATTGACTGTTGTGATGTGCACTTACTATCCTTGAAAATGTAGAGAATTCTTTGCATTAGAAACTTAAACACCCAGACTGGATTGCTGAAGATGGAACAACTTTGCTTCCTTTTTACACATTTGATGATGATAGAATCCAGCCTAACCCCAAGCAGTGTTCTCACACCAGAACAAACAGAAAGACATTGTTTTTCTTGAATCACTGGTGGATGAATAAAAAGATTAGCATGAAGCGCACTTTTAAGAAATCATGCAAAATTAAAGCACCGAAAAATGTCCCAGTATATGTCATTTCCATCTGTGTTGCTTCTTTTCCACTGGTATGATGTCAAATTGAAATTCTCATTCCTCAAGCATGAAACATGGTAATGCAACCGTTTGGGAGAGAGAACAGAATTCTTCATTTGACTAACCTTAACCTCCCCTAAAATAGAGATTAGGAAGGTGGTAAACAATTTACAACTAGATCCACATAATAAAAGAAAATTATGAAAAAACACTCACTCCATTTTTCTAAATTTCTAATAACCACCCAACTAATACTACTACTTCTTTCAACACTTAGTTTCCTGTAATGACAAAGAGACAAGTGACTGCAAAGTGTAGAACAAGGCTAAGAATCTACTAGTTCTTCCTAATTATTCTTAACAACTACATGATGATGATAGTGGAAATTGCTCTTAATAATAAGGCTAAGCTGCTGGCTGAAATTGTTCAACAAATTAATGATGATAGTGATCCATTACCCTTGATGTACTACAGAAACGTTGAATGTCCCCAAGAGTGACTATCCCTATCAACATGTTAGTGTTGTCAACAATCAAAGCACAAGATTCTTTTCCCATTAGCATGAGAGACACAGCCTCATTTAATGGAGTATCAAGGAAGACATGTACATATCTTGTCTTCATGGCTTGTCCAACCAGTATCACTTTTTCCACCTCTCCAACTTCAGTATGGAGATTGTCTATACATGGAGAACCCTCAAGTTCAAATAGATCCTTTGAGAACACAATTTTTCCGGCGGAACTCACAGCTGAATTAGAGGATGCATCATTCGTGTAAATAACTGACTGCAGATATGATGTTGGTTTTTTGTATGATTTATTTGGCTTTGCATTAACTTGCACATCCTTCCTTTCAGTCAAGCTAGAAGATACCCATGAAGACAATCCAACAGCGCCCAATAAAGGAAGCAGAATGCGATAGTCTTGTGTCAGCTCAAAGAGAAGCAAGACAGATGTTAAGGGAACCTGACAAACACCAGAAAGTGTACCAGCCATACCAACCTGCAGAGGAGGCCATGCTAAATTAAACATGAGATCAGTTACTACACAGATGGCTGAAATGCAAAAAAACAAACATTTTACATTGCTTACACGACAGCCATGAGAAAGAGTTATAATAAAATATGTCCAAATATAACCAAAAATATACTATGCCTGCCAATCTTTGAAATCCAAACCATGGTTTAGGTGGTCCCAGAAGTAGTCATTCATAAATGTCAGTTCGCAAAGTTCAACTTGTGTAATGATGAATAAAGTTAGGTGTATGTTTAAACCATTTCTTCCCTTCTTCCATCTACAGGAAAGAGTAACAAAAAAAAATGTTAATCCTACAAACCTATGGGCCCACTAAGATTGAAATAGATAAGCTTGATAACATCGGCAAGCTTACTAGTTTTAAATCTTTGGTCCCGAGAAGATATTTCAGCATCTGCCTAGTTGTCTTATACAGTTACATGAGTGAACTAAAAAGTTTAAAATATAAATTACCAATCCATATGCTTGCGAAGATGCCACTTCCAAAGCAGAGAGATGGAATATAGGATGAGAGTGTGAAATTATATAGCTGACAATTTTTCCATATGCCGTTCCTGTTGCTGCACCAATGAATAGTGATGGTGCATAGTAGCCCCCAACCAATCCTGAAGCACGGCTCAAGGAAGTTGTTACTATTTTTGCCACAACAAGCTGAAGCAATAGGTCTGCAGGAAGACCGTTCACAAATGGCCTTGATTCAAGTAAAATATCAACATTCTCAAAGCCCCAATAAAGAACTTCAGGATATATAAGGGCAACAACTCCAACTGATAGACCACCAATGATAGGAAACGCAGCAGCTGGTATGCTTGTATTCTTTCGTAATGTTCCAACAGCAGAGCATGCATATGATGTGCACTTTGTTAAGGTAGCAGAGACCACTCCACATATGAGACCCAAAACAAGATACAATGGAAGTTCTGTCCATAAGTTCAGTCAGCAGAAATTGCTTCACAATTCTTAAGAAAGAATTAGAGCAAATAAGGTTTAAACAAAGAGCTTCAATGACATAAAAAGGGATCAACTTTCAGCTATGAATCTTCAGAAAGTTGAAAAGGAGTAATAAGCATACCACTTGGAGATCTGAAGTCATAATCAGGAACTGCAAAAGCTGGTGCTGAACCTAGACCAACTTCAGAAATTACAGATGCAATTACTGCACTTAGAATCACCATAGATGTTGCATTTGTGACTGATGAGACAGATTCTTCTGGCGATGGCCATAAGACAGATTCAACAGCAAAAAAACATCCAGAAACAGCTGCATTGAATCCTGTAAAACAGATGAATCTGGAAATAAGCTCTTCAAGTTATATAGTATGTGCATATGACACCCTTCTCACGTTAAACTACATAGAAGCTTCAACAAGGAAGTCTATATTGATAACTAAATTAGGCACACCTCAATCACAAGAATCCTAGTCGCCATCATGCAGGCAGGTAATGGCTGCTAAATTTTCACTTTAAAGGCTTGAAACTTTCTAGATATAATATTTGATGTCGAAGCCGAAGGCATGCCTGCACTAAGGCGGCCTAGGCATGCCAGGCACAGTTCATTGCCTAGGCTCAATATCTGTACGACCTTACAGTGCCTAGACTGTTGCCTGGGCATGCCACCGCACCTAAGTGAAGTGAACCATAGATGTTCTAATCCTTTTAGAAAACACATTAAAAGTTACATGCTCTAAGCCTTTTTAGAGAGAAAAAGAAAGCAAAACCATTAATTTGTAAAGAAAAGGAAACACTGTAAAGCACATTTGCAAAACCAATGTGATTTTGTTAGAAAACATGAAAAAAGAAAAGTGTATTGCCTAGTATACATGCATGAGAAAGACAGAAGACTTGTTAGACTAAGACTTGTTAGACTTGCACTGCAGCAGATATATCAGGTATGTAACAAAAACTGGTTTTGCTCTCCTGTCATTTCTTTTTGGTTTTTTTAAGTGATTGTTCATCTTCTGTCTTGTTCTTTTTTTCTCATCCTTCTTCTTCTTCTCCTCTTATCATCATCCACGTTTTGTTGGTTTGTTTGAATTGCTTCTTCTTCTTCTTCTGTCTATGTAGAACAATATCTATGTGACAATGTGTGTGGCTATATACATAGGGACATGGAATATGAGAAGCAAGTAGTCTGAGAATGCTTTACTGATTCAGTTATACGATCAACTTGTTGATTGAACATAAGGTACCATGTACAAAAAATACTTTTCAACTAAGTGGGTGTTTTTGACTTTAACATGACACTTTTTGAACCATCAATTGAATAGATTGGGTGGCTCATAAATCAGCCTACGTAGTCCTCACATTTACTCATTCCACATATTTCATGAGATGGTTCATAGATCAGTCCTTATATTCCATGAGTGTATAAATGCATTATCTTTTCCTTGTTTTTGTACTGCTTAAAATGCCTAAACTAGACTCTACTCAATGCCTAGGGTTTGAATAACACTTTTAACTACATATGATATAATCAACATAAAATGCTTAATTTGAATAGTTGCCTAAATATTTTGCTTCAAGATTAATAACATAGATCTCGTAGCTACAGAAGCTTTCAAAATAAGTCCATCTAAATTAAAAAGCGAAAGGAAAACAAATGAGTTGTCCTATCACCTATAACCTCGACCTCATTGTGATCATAAAACGAATCAATAACCATCTGCAATCAGGTCCAGAAGCATTATAAATTTGTAATAAGAACCAATACTTTTTAAAAGGGTCATGCAATGCCTAGACAATGAGTAGAGCCTAGAGATTAAGCACGCTTAGGCTGGACTAGGCACTTTAAGAGATGCAAACAAAAGAAAAACACAGAAATGAATAATATGCGACACTAAGTGTTACTATATATTGTCACATACATAAACACGGAAAAAGTTATATACAGGCACATGAAGATTGTTAAAATAACAAAAAGTAATTTAGATATACACACACTAAGTCATATTATATATATAGATAATGCTCTCAAAATCAATAGGCAAGCCTAGATAGAACTACATATATTAAGCAAACCAATAAAATGCAATATTTAATTGTCAAAATAAAAAAATGAAACTGAAACATTTGTCAATGGAAATCCTATTAACTATGATTTATAATAACAGAACAATTAAAATGCACCACAACATATAAAAATTAAACATTTCATAACATGATAATAAACATAATTAAAAGTTTGAAAGGTCAAAATGAAGTTGAACAATTAAGTTTACAAGTTATATAGCACAAGAAAAAATTACAAGTAAATATCAACGGTTTTCAATCTCTGTATATGGGTACGACACGGGTACAGGTACGGCCCTGGGTACGGCAGGATACTGCATTGACCGTACCGGGTATGGTCAACGTACCCAAGGTTATTTTTGACCTTTTTTAGACTCGGTCAAAGTTGACTGAGCCCAAATTTGTCTGATTTTAATGTTAACGATTTTTACATACTTTTTAAACCATTTTAACGTTAAAATTTTTGAAACCCTCATTTTAATGTCCCACTTCCCTCTTTTTTCTTCATTCTTGCTTAGTAGTGTTGGGATTCGTTTTTTGCTTCGCTAGCTCCTTTATCTTGTTATGTAAAAGTTTATGTCGTTCCTTTGTTTGTGCTTATGCTTCTGTACACCCGTGATTTTCTTCGGCCTCAGCTGAGCAGTAAATTTGCGACTGAGGAGAATGAGAATAAAAAAATGATAAGTTTTAGATTATGATTTATGAATATGTTATTCTGTTTGTACTTTTTTGATATATATGTGCGAATATGTTATTCTGTTTGAAATTTTTTGACATATATATGTATCTGCATGTGTGTGTACGGTCGTACCCCCGTACCCAAGTTTTTTAAAAATGGTCCGTACCCGCACCGGCACCCATACCCGTACCAAGTTTTGTCACATTTTCACTTTTTTAAACCATTTTACCAGAAAAGCATGGAAAATTTTACCATTTCCCTAGGGGGCGTTTGATGGGAAGGAAATTTCCCATAGCCCGTTAAATAAATTCAAACTTTTAAAAAATTTCCCTCCGCGTCAAACTGGGGATGAAATTTGTTATTGTTAAATTTGATTCTGGATATTTGTTTCTGGAATTTTTGTCCCATCTCGAGGGGTGAGACAAGTTTTCCTGGACAAAAAAATGCCTGTTGGGCTAGCCACTGTCTTGCAGCCTCACCCAAGCAGCCTCCTTCTTGCAATCACAGCTGCCTTCTCTCACCTTAGAGGAAACCATCTGCCGTCCTCCCTCACCTCAAAGGAAACCATCCCTCACCTCTAAAACCCTCCGTCAGGCGGATCTGCGTTTCTCCGCTGAAACCCTCCGCATGCTCTACCTCTAAACCCTCTGCAACATAGGGTGTTTCCTCCCTCTGCAAACTCTCCACACCCTCCGCCTCAAGGCGGAGGATTTTAGAGCGCTGAAACCCTCCACCTGTGGAACATAAACCCAAGTGGCCAAGTCCAGCAAACATAAAGGGGTTTCGGAAATCTGGATTTTGATTCCATTTCACCAATTCCTGAAATAAGTTTCTAGAAACTTGTTTCCATTTCTATACTTCCAAGAGATCAAACGTTACCTTAGTGTTAAGTGTGAGATCTCTATGAAAAACAGAACCTAAAAATATTCATCTAATTAAAAAAGGAAAATAAATCCTCAATGATAATCATAGTTCATATTATCATTGTGTACCCAAAATATAAGCTACTGAGCACCTAAGCGATATTCTAGGCATTTCTAAATGGTAGATAATATAAAACCAGCTAGCCCAAGAGATCAACTAAGCCTACAAGCCTAGGGGCCAAGTCATTGACAACATAGTCATAGATTAGTGTTATTGTACCGCATTTCTTATCATGGAAATTCAAGGTGCTGGTAACATTTTTGCCTTTGTCCTCTTCTCCTTTACACATTTGTGTATAGTTCCCTACAACCTTTTCTGGTAACTAGGCAAAACTTTTGCGACAAAAAATTCTGCCAAAAGTTGTGCCACTCACCTACATTTCCTATTTCGATCAAACAAGGCATAACCAAATTTTTGCCCTTTGTATATTCTTTGCATATGTTCTGGATAATAGTTTCTCCTTCCTTGATGAGGGAAAAAATTTTGCCTAAGCTAAATGACCCCTTCTTTGTTTCCTATCAATTAAACATGAAAAACGTCTTCCTAGACAAGAATTTTCATCTAAAAAAGGTTTTCTATACAAAAGTTTTGCCTATGAAATTTTTTTGCTTTGAATTAAACATCCCTTAAACAAACTATGGTGTGGAAAACAGCAGTCCATAGTCACAGAAGCAGCTAAGCATCTAGGTTTCCCAATTTTGCACATGAAGTGGCTATAATGGCACCAAACACATGCACTTGCGCACACATTGATGTTAGCTCTTAGAGTAAGCTAGGAGGTGGATGTATGATCCGGAAGAACTCTAAATTATTAGCTGCCACTTCTAATTACATGTCATAGCAGACAACTTGTCAACAACCATTTGTTCTAGAAGATATTACTAGTGGGCAACAGAAATTATGGTAATTGGCAGCAATTTTTAACTATAACAACCGCTTTCCACAAGACACCATTGCATCAAAAACTATAAACTTATGTGGAGAGAGAGAGAGAGTTTCAACAAGCAGCTGCTAAAGCAAAAGTGAATGCCTGACAGCATTGTCCACATCTTTCATCATGCAGGATTCAGAAATCATCAGTTAGGTTCAACACCAAACCAAAAGATAGGACTGTGATAATTACAGGCATTCTTCATGCACAAAGGCTGTGGCAGCATCTTAACATGGATTACAGTTAAAAACTAGAGAGTTTTAGCTCTGAAACTGGTTAATAGAATAACAATGCAATACATATAGTGTTGAAAAGCACAGAATTTGGACCAGTTAAATGTGATAATAAATAACAATGATTAGAATGCCCATGAAAATAAGCACTAGAATCTTCATAGTATAACACTGCACCTCTGTACACAAAACTCAGTAAAGATGAACTTTTATATATTTATTAGACCAGAATTTATTGGAATTTACAGGAATCTACTGGAGAAGTTTTTGACATTTACAGGATTTTGGAATAACAAAATTAGACAAACATGTATGAATGAATAAACCATAAAATTTTGGTGAATCAATTATGATTCATGAGAGTTTTGAAAAAAAAAAAAAGTCTACTAAGTGATAGTTAGACAAGAAAATATACTCAAACGTCAAAATCAGCTAAGGGATGATTAAAAGAAATTAAAAGTTTGTAAAATGATGCACCTGGATGTTGAATTCCAAACTCAATCATTGAAGAACAAACATTGGAGAAGCTTAAACTGACAACCATAGCAGAAAGAGCAACAGTGATCACACAGCCTAAAGAAGCTTCACCAACTGATCCGAAATTTCTATCTGTATCATTCATCTAAGGATGCCAATGACAGGCCTATATATTGTAATGATGTACATGATTTTAGCCCTCTAATTATGCCAATTAGGTCAACTGATGGAACAAGTATTCTTAAAATGGCCAGTCTTGCAAGACAAATTGACAGTTATCTGCTTGCATCATGAAAATGTGAACCTGAAGAAATTCCAGCAGCTGATCCTGATGCCACTAATGATAGACTCCTTCTTCTGCTCCTTTTAAACAGAACACCAATTCCTCTAGCTATTGATGTCCCTATCTCAACACTAGGCCCTTCAGGGCCCAAGGAATTTCCAGTTCCTAGGGTAACAGCAGCAGCAATTGTTTTCATGAATGACCGTAGGAATCCCTTCATGTTGGAAGACAAGTTCCTAGTAGAGGGAATCTGAAGTCTGCCACTTAGTTCATTTAAAATACCAACAATAAGGCCACCAAAAGCAGGCACAAATACTGTCCGTGGCCAGGTGTCTTGAATAGGCTCATGTCTCAACCAGGAGGCACCTCGAGAAGGAATACCATCCCAAAAAAGATCACGTATTTCATCGACCTGAAATTATGTGCAATAGTCAGAACCAGGGAATAGTCAATGTCATTATCTAAGGATTTTTGCTTGTGTGGCAGCTAGTCAATAGCTTCCGCTATTGATAGTGTATAGACTATAGAGTGAAAACAACATAAAATGGACATGAGATGTAAGCTCTAACTTCTACAATAGTATTTTTTGAGGATGCCTATATTTTCGAATTCGCAAAAGAACAACAGAATGTTCACAGTCAGAATGATAAATCAACCTAAAAGTATTATGTATCATGACTGTTAAGTTTGTAGGCAAATTAGACTTACTTTACAAGCACAGTGGATCCCACTTCAGTTGTGCCAAAAACAGCAGCTTTGTAGTTGTGCCCATTGCTATGATTTAAATCTATTAAGCAGCTGGCACCAGGTTTAGTACAGGTCATATATTTCCACATTGCGTGGACTCCTGGAGACCAACATTGATAAAGTATAAAATTAGTTGAAACGATTGTCATAAATATCATTCTCCAGAAAATATGGGCAAGGTTTTTCTTGGGTATTTTTTTGCAAAGTTTGTTTTTCTTGGGAAAATTTCAGGAACAAAATTTACAAAACAAAAAGTCCTAAAAATAGAGAAAAGAAAAATAAATGAGAAATTAATGGTAGCAAAAAAAAATCATGAGATTTTCATTATTCCTGAGGTTTTCAAAATCTCACAAGATTTTTCCTTTTTATTGGTTTACTTGTTTTTCTCATAAATATTGCGAGATTTTCAAAATATTGGGACATCTATGACAGTGTTTCAAATCATAAAATTAAGTGTCCGAGCGTGAAACTGATTACTTTTGTTTGCTTTGCTTAGAAAAACGAAAGACGGACTAGTGATATGCTAAAGGTTGGCACGCAGTTAACCAACTTAACGTATACCCCATCAAGCCCTGTGAATTGCTTACCAGGAAAAAAAAAGGAAGAAAAAGGATTTTTTTTATATTGAATCATTAGACACATCGACCATATTGGGAGAATGTAAGTGCAATCAGACTAGTGTAGACAAATAGCTGACCATGGTTTTCAGCTAATGCAACCAAGAGCTCCGGCCACCGAGCTAGAGAGCTCAGCTTAAGACCTTCCAGCTAAAGGGGTTAAGAGTTCAATACCCATTTTACATAGTCTGCTAGGAATTTGCCTACAGCAATGTCAAACTCGTACTATAAAGAAAATAGAGAGCCGGGACGTACACGAATTAGACTAATAGGTAGATGTCTATAATGGCAGAATTTAACAAATGGACCAAAACTTGGTGCACCAATATGTGCAGGCAAATGCAGCGAGATACAGAATTAGATTCAAAGCGGAATGGCAATCCTGAAAAGCATTCATGAACATGAAAGTTACAGAGTCTTATTTTGAAGACCTCAAAGAAGAGATAGAGGAGAACCGAGAAATTGAAAGAAGCGCCAGTACCGTATAGTTGAATAGCACGACGGCTATTCCAGTCAAAAGGCCGATGCCACAGGCGATGAAGATTACAAAGCCTTCCGGACGAATTGTTTCCTTAACCGCAGATGCCGTACCTCCCAAGCTTTCGCCATCAATTACGTTGGTAGTGTTCACTGCAGTTACAGACGAAGTCGAGCTTTCTTCACCTTCTTCTTGCCCAGTGGTTTCTTTCTTGTCCGTTCCTACGGAGGCAGTTACGGATGAAGTCGAGCTTTCTTCACCTTCCTCTTCTTCTTGCCCGGTGGTTTCGTTTTTGTCCGTTCCTACGGAGGCAGCAAAAGGCAGCGGTTGCCTGAGAAGCAGCGGGAAGACGGACTTCCTTGAGCGAGAATCGCAGAGGGGAGTTGTCGTGGGAGTCGAAGGAAACAGAAATCTAGCAGAAGAAATCATCAAAAAGGAGGAGGCGGACGGAGGCTGGTGCTTGACGACGCCATGATGGCCATGAGAAGGAAAGAGCAGAGAGCGAGGCAGTTCCAATTTGCAGCAAGAAGCTAAACCCATTCACATAAACACTGGAAGAGCAACACATGCACAAAAAGACATGGATGAAAGAAAGAGACGACCCCCATTATCTCCCTGCGGTTTTAAAATTGAGTTCGCAGCGGGTTCCGCTCCATCGGATAAAGCTGAGGTGGAAGGATTAAAATGACATGTTGAAAGAACAAGGACGATCCATCTTTCTGCGGATTTAAACTTGTGTATGCAGCGGTTTTTTGCTGGAATGAGGGCCAACCTTAAAGAAGTATAAACATTGGGTTGTACAATTTGGAATCCAGGATCCGTGGCGCAATGGTAGCGCGTCTGACTCCAGATCAGAAGGTTGCGTGTTCGATTCACGTCGGGTTCAAAACCCTCCGAGGATTCCAAATTTTTTTTCCCGGGATATACTTTCGGCTTTTCTAGCACTCCGTTGATTTTTCTTCGGCCTACAGTTTTTGCAAAAAAGTTCTCAAAAATTGTTTGAAACGTACATATGGGAGTCCTAAATGCCCAGAATCAAGAATTTTTTTCATGCTTTATAATGAACTTGCAGGAACTTTTCTGCAAACATTTTAGTAGTTAGGTAAGAGCTTTCAAGGGCTTTGGAAATGCACAAATCTATCAAAATCTCGTGATTTCTTATGAATTCTCATAGGTTTCTAGCAATTCTCATAAACTGCAATATTTTCTTTTTGCCTGTATTATCAAGAGTATCTAAAAATTTTTCGTCCAATAAAATTGCCAAAATACTCCTTTGGCAAAAAGTATGAACGTGTTAACATCATAACATGAAAATCCAGGCACCTTCCCTTATGCCGTTCATAAAATGGGATTTTATGAACACAAAACCACGTTTCGAGAACGGATTAACATTTTACAAAATGACTTTGTCTTAGATCTCATCCAACTACCTACAAAGCACAAGTATTTGTTCTACTCTATTTCCAACCAATGAAAATTTTACAATAAGCCCATACTTTTTGGCCGCCATTTTTTACTAATCATTCTCTATGTAGGGGCTTTTCTAATAATTTTTATTTCATAATGAGGAAATTGTACTCCGGAGTTCCCGTTTGATGCACAGCGATTTTATTGTGCATAAGGAGAAACTTGTCGCTTTTGTACAACTTTTCATTTTCAAATCAAACACAAGGAAAAGTACACGCCCGAATTAGATGGACGGTAATTTTACCCTAAAAAAAAGTTGAACCTTGGAGGGTCCAACTTTTTACCTGACTTCTTTTTTATGGTAAAAAAATTTTACCCTGCCATCAAAGGGAGCCTAAATGAAGGCCGCGAAGCCTCACCCTTCATCATATGACGTTTTTTGGTCCCTTCTTTTGTAGCACAAAAAATTGACGTCGCTTGATTTCAAAACATGAACAGACTGTCTATCAACTTCTACCAACCGTTGTACTAACCCTCTCGGGAATCAATAACCTTTTATTTTAAATATTGCTCCTATTGAACCTCTGAGCGCCTCTTATGTTTGGATAGAAGTAATAAATATTTCTTTCAAAATCATTGCTAATTTGTGATGTTCACATCTCTTTATCTCTTTGCTTTCTTGGTTGGGTGAATCTTTCACCTTCAATCCAATATATATTATAAACCTACCATAGAGAACATGTTGAATCACCATCTTTTGTGGGTAAGCGTGCCAACAATTGTAAAAAAAAAAAAAAGTGTTGTGTCAAAGTAAGAACTTCAACTTGAAGATAAAAACCAATAATTTAACACTCAAAGTATGTGATAGCACTAGTCAGAAGTCTTATTGACGTATGCATCCTACCAAAACCACAAAGAATCCGTCAAAAAAGACCAACCTAAGAAATGCCAAGGCAGAGGGAATGGGGGGCCTTCGGGCTTCACTTCAGGCGGTGAGATTGACCCTCTTACTCACCCAAAAAACTGCCAAGTGTTATTCCGGCGATGGGTAGCCAAAGTATTTGAAAATTATTTTACTAATTACATCTAAAGTTTAAAGTTTGTCTAAACAGGTTGGGCATGAATATATTGTATTTAATTGACATATTATAACTGGTCAGGCTGATGGGTGCATTAATTCAATTTTCGGAAGTGAGATGAAAGTGTCCTTCAAGCCACATAAATTAATCAACTATGGGTGCCCTTGAACGCAACTTATTGTATGTAATACATAAGAATATATAACATTTCAATGCCTTTTAATGGTTTTAAAAAATTTGATCACGTCTCAAAGCATTTTGTAAAACCTTGCCTTTGTCTAGTTATACCCTTTTGCCTGGACCTGGGTATAGGCACTTGCTGGGTACCCGGTACTCGGCTCAATCAGACCTGGGTTCGGGCCTGATAAAATAGGTTTGGGCAGGCCTGATAACGTTCGGGCAAGCTCGATCGGACCCGATTCGACCTGATTTATTTTGTTAATATTATTTTTATTTAATAATGATATATATTATATATTAAAAATATATTTAGTATTTTAAATTTTTTATTTTATATATTTTTTTAATCAGTCCGGGTCCAAGCTCAAATGTATCGGGTCAAGCCTGGACTTGATTTTCTGGTGTCGGGTGGGCCCGAACCTGACTCATGCCCAGCCTACTTTTGCCTTTTCCTAAACTTCATTTGATTGTAGAGGGTATGCATAAAAACAAAGAGGCAAATAAAAATGTCCTGGCAAATAAAAATGTCCTTCAAGATTCGCTTGGCAAAATCAATGATACCTTTCACAAGCTGATGTGGAAGAATATACAACTCAATCCACCTAGTTGGAGTAGATGGTTGTTGTAGGTTTCCTAAAAAAGAAAAATAAAATCAATGACTCGAAACTTTAGGGGTTGTTTGATAGTCTCCGATTCATTTGAGATCCTCAGGATTTGAAAATCATGGACTTAAGATCCGATCCCTCTCGTTTGATTGTAGATGAATATTTTTTTCAAAAAGATATTAATTATTAAGTATAGACCTTAGGTTTGGCTTAGCATCTTTAGTTTGATGAACCATGAATCTTTTACTATATCACTACAAAAATATCACATCATATCCACATCTGATATGTGGATTTCAAATATGAAGCAATCGAACGGCCCCTTAAATAAATTATTTGAAACTAAAAGAATACCACATGTGGTCAATAGTTGGTACGTTTAACAAATCATATTGCAATTGGCAAACAAAACAGTAACTTACAAGAATTTTCTTTATTAGGTTTACAAAAAATGTGTCATTTACTAACAAGTTTGCATTGAGTCAGATCATTCAAAAGGTTGTTGCTGCAGACAAAACAAGCTGGTTTTGGAATAGGAAAAAAATGCAACTCATAAATATCTCATACAAACATTTGACGCTCAAAGGGCTTAGGGTAGCTGGTCAGGCTAGCGACACATTAGTGGTACATATTTTATCAGTTCAATTCTCAAAAGCATTATTTTCGTATACCTTATGAAAAGGTTGCCGAAGGTACATTGATTTTGCCCAAAACACCCAAATAACCCTAGATCTAAGAGATATAAAGAGGGAGGAAGGGGACTTATAGTTATAGGCCCTCTTTATTGAATGTGGATTGTAATTTTTTTTGTTCAACTGAAAAAAAAAACATATTTATGTTTAAATATTTTGCATTTAGTTGCTTATATTGACATAGAGTTTGCACTAAGCAAAGAAAAAAAATGCTGATACTTTTATGATTTCAAAGAAAATAAGGTACAATTCTCCTAAAACTTCAGAACAATTCACATTTTTATTTGGGGACCGAATCAATGGGCAAGTACATGCAAGCCAAGAAGCACATGCCAACACACTTTACATCTTCGCATAAAGACTAACTTTTTTATTGGCAAACACCAAACCACTTTGTTAAGGAACAAAAACCAGACCTACTAAAAATAATTACTAAAGCGCTACTTTTGTAATCTAACTGTATAGATTTTATTTTAAGAGTGATTTGATGAGAAATGAGTATAACTAGTTATTTTTAAATTTAACAGTGTTTTTTAATAATAAAAAATCAGAAATGGTAGGATCAAATCAGTAATTTTTTCACAAAAATAACTTAAACTAAAACATGATTCATACTACATTAGCATTTATGAGCGTAATAAGATGTTTATATATATATTTTTAAATAATTTTCAAAATAAATTTAAATAGTCTTATTTGGAGTGAGCATTCAACTTGACTATGAGAGAGACCACTATCATTTCTCCATTTGTGTATACTTTCTCTATTTACAGAACATGCTTCGAGATCTTTTTATAGTTTAATGATAGAAAACGTTAGAACGTGATAACGAGTAATTCCTCCAAAATTAGAACATGAGTTTTTAGACGAAATATAATACCACCAGTGACATATATATATACTCAGGGATAACAATGGAAAGGGATATATACACTCAGGGATGACAAAGGAAAGGGACCAATTCAATTCTGCGACCCTACGTCGACGTCCGCATGATTCAGCTCGCGAGGATGTTGGTGGACCCCCGCTGGATTATGTTCATACGATGCTGAGACCCACCGGCATTGATCTCTTTTCTTCAACTGGAAGGCTTTCAAGTCCAACTGATCTTTCATCACCCACCAACGCGTCGAGACAGGAGAGATGACAACAATATTTCTTTACTGTTACAGTTAGTGCTGATTGTTTATGGCCGCCATCTGCTTTTCAGTTGTAAAGCTCTTATCTGCAACTCCGCTGTCACCGGCCGGCGGGACAGCGCCGGAGAGAAGAGGACAGCGCGTGGGGATAAAGGAAGGGGAGGAAGGTGGGGTCATCGGTAAAGATCCACCTGACGTTCTCAGCCTTATTTGGCGGTTGGACTTTGTCTCCGGTGGCTGACGTCAGTGCACATGGGCCTCGGAGCGAAGGCTTTCGAAGTGCGCGTTTCCACCATACCGGAGAACCGTGAACGTGGTCTTGGTCGACTACACATGGGATATGATGCACAGAGTTTTTGTGTTCAAGTGGTTGATCACGCGTTTTGTGTAAGGGGGAAGAAGTACAAGTTTTGATCTATATAACCTTTTTTAATGTTAGATTAATGCCAATTCAGTAAAGTTAAGATCTGTTAATTTTTTATTATGTTAATGCTTACATTGTTTAGCAAGGAAAAGTTTTTACTTTCTTTCTTCTCAAGAGAGATCAGATTCTAACTGGATTTACACTTTATTACAAGTGAATCTGAATCATGTTATTGTATACTAAAAGCCGAATTCAAATTAAGTATTTCATGCACTTTCTCTCATCTTCTTCTCCTTGGAGTGTGCGCCATTGCTCTTCTCCATCCACCTGCTATTCAGTTGTTGTTCATTGGAAGGAAGGTAAGATCCAGTATGATTCTTCTTCATTACAAAATTTAACAAGTGGCTATTTTGGCGACTTCAAGGCTCACAAATTTTAACATATCAATTTTAGCAAAAGAAAATACGATTAAAGGACCACATATAGTAAGTTTTCATTCACTAAATATATTGTGAAATATTATTGTCTACTGCATATACACACACACTAAGATGACACTTGGTCACGTTAAATTATATATTATATATAAATATAATGTCAAAGTATGTTCGGATTAAAACCTGGGATTATGTGTATTAAATTACGGGGATAAAAGCGGAGGAAGACAATAGGAGACCGACGTATCGGAGAGGGTGGTCAGCCGTCAGCCACTTGTTGACTTTGAAATGAAAGCGCGTCTCTGGTAAAGAGGCGGGGCGGCCCCCACGCTCGATGATCCTTCTCGCCTGAGTCATCTGACTCATCTCCCTTTTCCTTTTTCTCTCCCATTTCGGGGTCGATTTTTTATTGCCTTTCATCTGGCTGCGGTTCCTCCTCTTTGTTCACCTGCTCCCCAACCGATTTCCTGATCTCTCCTTCCCTGTTCTCTGATTCCATCTGACAGACATAACTACCAAGAGAGAGAGAGAGAGAGAGAGAGAGAGAATGGTGAAGGAAATGGAGTACTACGACGTCTTGGGCATCAGTCCCACAGCCACAGATTCAGAAATTAAGAAGGCTTATTATATCAAGGTAAATTCAACTGCCATCGTCCTCTCTCTCCCGCTTTTTCTCTCTATCTTGGTCTAGGATGATCATCGTATCCGAAGCAAGTGAACATCTGATCCCTGCTTCTGATTTTGGTCTCAGATCCCGTCGTGCGACGTGGATAAAAGTGGATCTGTGTTGCTGGTGTAACGCGTTATGTGGTGGTTATCGTAGCCTTTTCTCGGTAGACGGATGATTCGACTTATCTATCTTTGAGGTTTGGTGACAGTGGTCTTCTCCCTGCATCATGATTTGCGATTTTTGGAACTCCCCACTTGTTCTCTGGTTTGGGTTTTGTGGTTGCCGCCCTCCAGACCTCGGTCCCGAAAAAGGGCTTCGCTAGGGAGGAAATACCCAATTCTCTCCTGTACGTAGTCCGACTCGAATTAGACTGCCCCAGTGGTTTTCATCATTTGCCACATCCATTTCGTGCCAATCAAAGCTTCTTGTGAAGCAAACAAACTCTTATGTAGAGAAGAAGAAATTCTGCTTATGGCAAGCTCAGGAAGAAATCGCCATGCGTGCAAGGGGATGGTAAGATGTCCCCTTTTAGGAAACAGCGGCTATTCTGGGCTTGTTTAAACGTGTGGAGTTTGATTGAAGTTAGGTTTAAGCAATATGACATATCAAGTAAAAAATACGCAAGGACTCACTCTCACGTCTCTTCATGATGGAAACATCGTTCTCGTTTACAGGATGTCAGGAAAATAAAGCAGGAAGATTGTGCCGCTGTTCTTCGTAGGAATGCGGGGTCCCATATATGTTTGCCCTAGGAAACTGACTGCGGAACAAAAGTTTTTCCCAAATCTAAGATACGTCGTTTTTAAGCTATCTGGGTTTTATCACTTTATGGATGATTTCAATTATGTTCTGCCTGACAACTGCTGGACGATAAGGGATTATCGTCTGTTTTTTTTTTCGTTTTCTCAGCTAGGAAAAAGACATTCTTAATGATGTAGCTAGTTGTGGGTGCTCATTATGTCTTCTTTTCATTTTCTTCAGGATTGTTTGATACTCATATGTAGTGTGATCCTGTGAGAAGACTTGAATAAAATTGGGGCTAGTTTGGACGTGAGTAGTTCATGTTAGAGTTTAGGATGACGATTTCACAAATTTAACGTTATTTTTTTAATTATTATGAAGATGAAGGCCTTTTTACTATGATCTAATGAACAAAAAAAGTCCGACGAGGCACTCTTTCTGCTTCCGATTTTTGAATGATGGGGTGTATCGGGACAAAAACTCTATGTATGTTTATAGTGCAATGTGTTTGCTTATAAAGGTTAAGGGACCTGAACTAAATGGCTAGCTGGCTTATTTTGATCTAGTTACAAGATTTCAGGTTGCATTGGAAGGCGAGATTGTTCGTTTCTATTGTATTATAATAATGTAATTTCTTTGTTTCAATTATGCTCTTTAGCTCTTCTTTATGTGTAGTATAAATTCTTCTGTGCCTTTAAAAACTAAAAATTTTGCTTAACTGAACATGTTTGCTCAAGCGTTTCTTTATATATATATATATGGTTTCTTTGGTTGCTCGTACATAGTCTTATAATTATGCTTTTGCCTCAAGCTCAGCCTCCCTTTTTAGGTCATAATGAGTGACTAATTCGTATTTGCTTTATTGTTTATCAAGTACCTTTAGGTTGCATGCCAGACGAATGATTGGTATGCATGAACATCAATTTTCATGTATTTTATGCTTCACATATATCTTGCAGGCTAGGCAGGTCCATCCAGACAAAAATCCAAATGATCCTCTTGCAGCACAGAAATTCCAGGCAAGCATTACTGTCTTTGATGAACTGAAGTATCAATTTCGATTGGGTTATGCTCATTCTTCCCCTTTGTTTTCATTCATGGGATTGTGCTTGCTTTTGCTGGCTTGACTGTGGGAGTTTGCTTGGCTCATAACTGATCATGCTAGGAGTCGGAATTGTGAACGAAATTCCCTCCCTTTGCTCTTTCTTTCCTCTTCCTTTTTATCTTTTTCTCTTCTATGTATTTCTTACTGCAGCTAAAGCTAATGGATAATCGATCTTTTGGGCCTCAATTTTTTATGTTTTAATTTACCAACTGCAGACTGGGTATCCCACCTCTATTGAAGTATCACCTTGCTTTTGTCATTTTTTCTGCTTGTTGGAAAAGGATCTTAGGTTGGCCATGTAAGGCCTGAAGGTCTCTTTATGCCTTTCCTTTATTGTTGGTACTGTCTCACAAAATTAAGTGAACTAATCCTTATGCCTAGCCATGAGAGAGTTGCACTGGTTTTGTGTTGTTATATTTGATGAAGCAAATAATGTGGGTTCTTACCCTTGCTGTCTTAGTTTCATCTACTTCAGTCCTAAGCATACCTGAATATAAAAGAAGAGAGAGAACTTATGATTCGTGGAGAAACATCAAACAAGTAAGAAGGGTGCAGTTGGTGTGTCAAAGAAGATGAGGAATAGAGAAATCCCTACAGTTACTGTTCATTCATTATAAAGAGAAATATAAGACAAAGGCAGGATATTCTATTAATAATGTGAATGCCGTTGTCCAAACAGCCAAAGACAAAACATATAAAAAAGGATCAATAAGTAGCTCTGTTGCCACCACTAGCTTTCTCTTACCGAAGTTGGGTTAGACCAGTTCATTTTATAAAAACAGATAAATTACCTAGGTTCTATGCGGGTTGTGTGGCCAACCTCATCTATGACAGGAACAGCAGGGCTCCTCGAAGATGTATAGTATATTAATTTATATGCCACTAAGCTTATCCTCTTGCTAAATCTGCATGATTTGAGTCTTGAGGGGCTGGTTATATTTTATCTACAAAGTTGGAAACTCTAGTTCTGGTGATATACTGATGGTATGCATTCTATTCATATGATTACTAATCATACTTTTTCTGTTATCAGGTTCTGGGAGAGGCTTACCAGGTTCTTAGTGACCCAGCACAACGAGCTGCATATGATGCCCACGGAAAGTCTGGAGTTTCAACGTAAGTTGTTGGATTTACTTATTGATTTTCATGTTAACTGTAGAGAATGGACTTTATTGACGTTCAAACAACCTGTGCACAGAGATGCTATCATTGATCCTGCAGCAATCTTTGCTATGCTGTTTGGGAGTGAGCTTTTTGAAGATTACATAGGACAACTTGCAATGGCTTCCATGGCTTCACTTGATATTTACACAGAAAGTGAACCAGTGGATCCCAAAAAATTGCACGAGAAGATGCGGGTAATTTGCTACCTACCCTTTAAACTATGGATATTGTGTTGTGCGTTCCTGCTGTTGTAATTATAGCCACAGTTACTGTTCTCAGCAAATCTTTGGTGGTACTTTTCAAAAAGTTTTTGGGGAAACATCATTTGCACAAAAAACAAGAAATGCAATGTAAAAGCTAAAAGAAACAGATTAGAACCAATCATTAGAATATTTTGAAGTTCATGATATTTTTGCACAAATTCATCTTGAAAATAAATTTTAATATGCTGCAATAGTCATTCGTGAGAATTGGCTGGAGTGGTTTCCCCATAAATAGCATATATTACAAATATTATCAGTAACTTTTTCCATATTTTGCTAACATATCATGAAGTACCTGTAGTCCTGTACAATGAAATATTCCTGAAAAGTGAAAACATGTTTTTAACATATTTTATTACCTGAGTAGCTTCAAGGTTTTCCTGTCACAAGTAGCAACACTATTAGCCAACGATGTTCATGGCAAGCATTATTTGCTCACCTAGCCTTCTATATAAACCTGTAATGTTTTCTTTTTTTTTTTTTTTTTTTTGGGGGGGGGGGGGGGTTGGGCGGGGGGAGGCATCCTTGTGCTTGATGGGAGGAAGGCTTTTCTCTTGAAAATGGTGTCATCATTGCAATCTTTTAGAAGTTTGTCACTATCTTAAGACATGTGCTCTGCTCCCTGTGTTACAGAAGCATTTTAGCTGATGTTTGTTTGTCCCTTTAGCTAAGAACATTCTTATGACAACATAGGGAAATGTGGTTACATGCTTTTGCCCCAAAAAGTGTGGTGTTTCATGGGTGAAGCTAGCATGAGGATCGTGGTCAGAGGTGTAATGCCAGTGCAATCTTGTGTTCTTTGAACTAGTTTCTATCCATAAAGTTCTTTCTGCAGCACCTTGCAAGCTGCTGTGTTGTGCTCTCTCTCTCTCTCTTTTTCACAGACATAAGCAAACATGTGCTTATTGGCTATAATTTGTTTGATAATCACTTCGGCTGAGCTTGGAGATTATAAATCATCTTGGTGTAGGTCTTGGGTTGCCTAAACCAGTGTTGTATATATGTTACGATGTGGAGGGATATCATACGATACGTTTTGTAACCATGGGGAAAATGATGCTATAAACCCCCTTTCCTCGGGGTATTGATGACCCATTTTTACAATTGGGTTTTAAAATGCCTTCCCCCATCACCTTTAAACATTCTTAGGAGTTGAATCAAGGGGAGCTTTTATCAGTTTAAGAGAGAAGACATCTATTTAAAGGAAGAATTGCATGTGGGGAATAGATTTGCGGTTGAAGAAAGAGAGGGTTTCAATTTCACTGTATAAAGTATCTCACTTTTGCTGTGCATTTCTATTGCTTTGTGAAGATCATTGCAGATTTCTTTTGTTTTTGAAAATTGTCATAGATTTCTATTGTTTTATGAATATATGGCTTCAGATAATCCTGCATAACATTGTTGAACGGGGGTGAGGAAAATGATCCGTTGAAAATCTTCTGCAAGTAGTGTAGTTAGATGATGAAAGATGAATAGATAATCTTTGATTATTTCCATTTGTTATTTGCACTAAACAAGTACATTTTGTGATGTATGACTTTAAACATGTTTTTTAATGTGTTATGACATTATGATTATGTTATGTTAAATTGATGAATGTTCATTCCTATAAGGTATAAGACTATATTTATGTGTGAGATGTTTTTTATGGAGAACATATTTTTCTTGAACTTTCCTGATTTTTCTCTATTTTCTATTATTTTTTTGGTTTGTTTGACATCAAAAATAAATTTAGGATACATATATGATATGTTACAATATGGCATATCTATTTGCCTGACTGATATGGGTTACACTGCACACTTTACAACATTGGTCTAAACCAGCTTTCTATTGACCACCTGGTTTGTTAGTTCAGATTGTGCAGAAAGAGAGAGAAGAAAAGCTTGCACGGGCATTAGTAAATAGGCTCGAACAATATGTAACGGGGGACCATGATGGATTTATTAATTATGCCAAAGATGAAGCTTCAAGGCTCTCACAAGCAGGTTTCTGTTCCTGATTTCTTATCTTTGCTTAAGCATTTAACTAGTTTCTCTTGTTGGTGGATGATCCCTTACTTTGGTGAAGGAGTGCATGTTTGGAATCTGGATGTATGAAGCATGGATTGTAACGATGAAATGGTTAAACCATGGGTTCTAAAAAGAAGTTGGAATTGAGAAGTGTTACAACAATTGGAATATGAATGTAGTCCCTTCAAAAATGATATATATATATATGTGTGTGTGTGTGTGTACTGTTTTTGCAAGATTGAAAAGACCAAATTTTCTCTTTTTGTTTCGGAAAGTTAGAGAGGGATATAGAGAGAAATTGAAATCAGACAGCTATCTCTATGGCCAAATAGTTATTTGTTTAAAAACCATTGTAAAAGGTGCATTTGCAACGGCCAATTGCTTGGCCATGGTTTTTGGCAACAGAAGACACCTTTTGTGACTATTTTTAGAGACACAAAATAAATAAAAAAATACACCTACCTACAGAGATAGCCAGCTGATTTCAATTTTCCTATATATTTTATATAATATATATAATTGGTAGGTGCTAGACAGATAAGGAACGATTTCGGCCATTGATCTTTTCCAAGTAGGCGGTTGAGAGAGAAAGAAGGAGAAAAAATGATGAAAATATTTTTGCCATCTAATATGAGTTGATGCATTTTCTCCTTGTTTTTCTCTCAACCGCTTTTCTCGAAAAGATCAAGGGCTGGTATTGTTCTTTAGACAGATCTACATATCTAACACCTATAGTTTCTCTCTCTCTCTCTCTCTATATATATATATATATATATATATATATATATATATATATGTGTGTGTGTGTGTGTGTGTGTGTGTGTGTGTGTGTGTGTGTGTGTGTGTGCAGTCACTGTGCGTGGAGATTTATATTAATGAATGTTGAATCATAATTCGTTAATCATACATTTTTTGTTATATTTAGTTAAACAGATAGCTTTGACATGGTTTATAGAATTTCAAACATAGTCTCAACTAATTAATGAATAAATACTAAACATTTTTGAAAAATAAATCTGAAAACATTGCACGAACACATAACTGTATGATTGGCTTTCTTTCCAGATCGATAGATGGAAATCATTGTTTGCATGAACTGGACCATGTTGAACCAACTTGTATGGTCTGATGGCTGGTTCTCATTTAGATTGTAGATTGAAACTATTGTTTGCATGAAGTGGCCTATGTTAAAACCACTTGTATATTCTGATCCACTTGAAGTAACCAATTGACATGGCACATGTTCTCTATGCTGATCCTGCTGTTCTGCAATTTTCCTTTCCTTCGTGCTTTCTGTTTGTTGTTGTGTTTCTTTCAACTAAAACAGCATCTTTGGGCAGCCTATGGAGTTGATATGTTGAACACCATCGGCTACATATATGTAAGACAGGCTGCAAAAGAGCTAGGGAAGAAGGTAAAATATCTTGGGGTGCCATTCATTGCTGAGTGGTTTAGAAATAAAGGCCATTTCATCAAATCTCAGGTGACAGCTGCAACAGGTGAGGATTTTATTTAAGTGAATGCTTCATTGCCATGTTCAATAAACAGTGACTTCCATTTTAATTTCCAGTTGCTTCTTCATCTCAGGTGCAGTTGCATTGATTCAGTTGCAAGAGGACATGAAGCGTCAGTTAAATGCAGAGGGAAACTATACAGAAGAAGAGCTCGAAGAATACTTGCAGACACACAAAAAAGTTATGATAGATTCGCTATGGAAGCTCAATGTCGCTGATATAGAAGCGACGCTTGCTCATGTCTGTCAAATGGTATGTTCTAACTTCTATTTCACTTTTTGTGATCAATGAAGAATTGGGCATGTATTAATTTTGTTGAAATTGAAGGTGAGGGATTCTCTTTTTTGAAAACAGGTACTTCAGGATTCTCTTGTTAAGAAAGAGGATCTCCGAGATCGTGCTAGGGGTTTGAAAGTTCTTGGAAAAGTTTTTCAGGTGACCTTTTTGTTGAATCAGCAGGATGAATTAGTTAAACTAAGGCAAGTTGTTCCATATTAACATTCTTGATGCTTGCTTGCCAGTCTGTAAAATTGGCCAATGGCAAGGAACCTGAACCTTTGTTCAGCCTTGAGCCGAACAATGATGTAAGTTCTCCTGATACATCACCTAAGACGCCATACTCAGAGCATCCACCTTATACAACTGCTTCAGCCTCCTCCCAGGTATGCTTAAAGTCTGTTATATCTTCAGGATCATTCGATTCCGTACTGCTGTTACAGATAACTTGGAGCATCCGCTCTTTGGAAAATTTCATGATAGATTTGGTTATTTTGGTTTCAGAGCTCCTACGTGAGAAGCCCGCATGCTTTTGATTCACAAAATAGCTTTACAAATTTCCCAATACCAACTGCACCCCCTGGCAGCCATTCTAAATGAGGGAGCGAGGAGGCTTTTTCCCCGCCATTTCTCACTGTACATTTTGCCTTCTGTGTAAGTTCCCCAGTAGATTGGGGGATTAGTTTTTAAGAGATTATGTGGTTGGTAGACAGGTATAAATCAATTTCTATGGCTTTTTGGCCCTTCATGTATCTACTTGTTTGTTAACATGAGTGAGGGGAAGAGGGTCTCTGGCTTCATCTGGTGTAACTTCCAATTTCACTTTCTTGTGTGAATTGTATCAGTTGCATGTTTTATAGAAGTCACCATTTCTCTCCCTCTCGAATTTATTGTCTCAGTTAGTGTACATTCTCTGATGCTTGAATTCAGGCTGTTGACAGTTAACACACAGTTTCTGGTGTCGAAAGGTTGACATCTACGGTTAGCTATTTGCAGTTTTTTGGGCTTGGTAATATTGGCAATCGGATGAGGCTGCATGAAAGACTTTAATTGAGTTGGTGGATCAAACTGCTCATGGACCTTAAATGAGCCATATGGAGTTCTGCCATTCTTGGTTCTACTGTATCCTATCTGAATTCCTTTGTTGATGTAGTTTTCCCTTCTACCCTTTGACAGTTTAACTATGTCCTTGGGCATGAGAAGACGAAAAATTGGAGGTCGTTGAGCAGTTGGGCATAGATATCGGGAATTGGTTCAGCCGACTCTATTTTGAAACTGGTTTTACCACATCTTTTATTTTTAACTGTTTTTTACTCTTTGTTTTTATTATCTGCGTCTGTAATGTGACTGAACATCTAAAAACATCTTCAATTTACAACTGCATAATGTTTCTTTAACGTATAGATAACATAAGTAACCGGGTCGTTTGAAAATTTGCAGTTCTTTCTTATTGGTATTTTTATCTTAGTTCCTTTGGTCTTATTCTTTGCACATCTATTGTTCACCTACATTTTGAGTTGGCGTCATAAAAAGCCAATTCAAACTCATTAAATGGTATGGATGGGTTGGAATCGAATATAGAAGTATGAGTATTACCATGTACTAAGCAACTACTGGAGACCCTAATCAGGTCTCAACCCTGCCATTGTCAAGCTCCTTACGATGTTATCGAAAGTTTTCTTTCTTGAAGGGCTCCTTGTTATAAAAGAATTAACGATAGAAATGTTTAAAAAGTTGAATTTCCAAGCTTAAATTCAATTGACATTGACTACCTCCGATCTTCATTTGCTAGCGGGTTTTGAGTCCAAATCTCAGTGTGGCATCCTAGAAAACAGCTTTTGTGAAATTTATTGGGTCGAATGGGCGTTTGTATATTTTAGAGTTTCAATTTGGTGGAATTTCTAAATCTAACCTAAAGTTTTGACCTTGATAAAAATACATTTAATTATTGGATGTAGCTAATTTTAGTCAACTGTTAAAGTAATGGAAACCTATCGTTTCCGTCCTTAAAACAGACATGGAGATATTAACTAATTTTTAATATTAATTGAAAAGAAATTACTTTAGCTGAAATTAAAAATAAATTTATACTATCCAGCAAAGATAAATAGGCCAATGCAAATTATTCGATATAAATTTATTCTATATTGAAGGCACTTCGGTCATTTCATGTTTTCAGCGCAGCTTGAGTTAGTGCCAACCTACGGCTTAATTGGCAGAAAAATGTTTCCGATTAATGGTACAAATGTTAAGAATGTGTTTAGCGATATTAAAAAGTTAAGGGGGTTATTGGTTATTACCATATCCTTAGGCGTCCTTTTAAATAATTCCCTCCTTTTGAGATCCTTTTTCTTCTTGAGGATGTATTCATATAATAATCCAACCAAAGTGTCATTTTTCATGCAAGTTGTCTGAGTCTGGGCTTTTGCTTGGTTGTCAAGGAGGTGGATTTATCTGATTATTGACTCAAATTTGAATGCACTAATTTGGATCCGAACCATTTCATAAAGGAAAAAAGAAAAAACATTCCGTAAGTAGGGCTGTTCAATGAGTCGAGCTAACTCGAGCACGATTCGAACTCGTTGAATAAACTTGACTTGTTTAGTTTGAGTTAAGAAATGAACTTGACAACCTAAATGAGTCGAGCTCCAGTTAAGTGAGCTCGGCTGGGTTAAACTCGGTTAAGCAAAAATAAAGAAAATATATATAATACATTTCATAAAATTATGAGAAAAAGTAAATTGCTTACATTTCTTTCTTTAAAAAAGTTTTTTTTATTGAAATGCTTGGCGCGGATCTAGCCAACCTCGGGCTCCAACTTAATCGAGAGTTTGAGTTTTAAGAGCTTGAGCTGAGTCCAGCTTGAGCTAATGAAATCGAGCTCGAGCTGAGTTCGAGTTTCTTTTAAGATACTCGAGCTGAGTTCAAGCTGGCTCAACTCGGCTCAAACTCGCTCATGAACAGCTCTACCCGTAAGGGACCATTTGGCATCTATAACATATTGTTCTTGTCCATTAATTATGGTTCAAAATTTGAAGTAGATTCATGGAATACTATGTTACATGATTTCATAACTTTACCCTAATTTTTCTTATTTATGTTGAGTGCAAAAACTTCTTAATCAACTTCAAGATTCAAATAATTTTATTTGCTAAAAAGGTGAATTTACATGAGGTAGGTGACACAGAACTTCGTCATCAAATCGAGCACGCAAAATATGAAGTGTCGTGGTATGTTCTCTGGAATTGGTTTGGTAATAATAAGAATTTGAGATTGGGATATGTTAGGAAGTTGTTTGGAAATAAGAACAACTTTCGTAAATATGTTTCAAACAATAAGATTGATTCATTAAATACTGTATTATAATATTTCATGAATCTGTTGCGACATACGATCCTTCATATAGAGAATCTGTGGCGGAGTTTCACCTTTAAAATGTTTTATTTTTATATTGGCATCTTTAAATATATACTTTTTTAATTGTATATATATATATCCATGATGTTTCATTGTTTATAAATATATTTTTTTAACTTACGTCAACGACACTTCAGCATTTATGTGATTTTTTCGTCTCTTATTAATGGTAACCGATCAACTTCTATTGGAACTCATAGAAGGAAGCTAACTTTGATTCCAAATGTGGTACAAAAAATCCGACTTGAAAATTACTCGCGTCAATTCATTCACCAAATTCTCTTCCACTACGATTATTTTCCAAACAAAATCTGGAATTTGAAGGGATTATAAGTTCGACCCATGATGAAATTATTATTAATTCCAAACAAAAATGTTTGTTTAAAACTCCTTTGAATTTGCTCTCTCAAACATCACCCCCAATTTTTTTTGTTAAAAAAAAAAACCTTGACCGCTTTGAATTTTGCAATCCGTGCATTGTTTGGAAAATACGTTTTTACTTGAGACCTGACAAGTAATTTCAACAATATGTTGTTGACTCAACGGGAGGGTTCTTTACAATTTGCTTCAATCTTTGAATGAGACCCCACAATTAAAGTTGGAAGAGAGAGATAGGGACCGTTTGATGAGTCGGTGGGAGATTCTTTTCTTTCCAGACAGACTGTCTCTCTCTTATTGGTCCTTCCATCTCTCTCCAATCCCGCGGGACCCCTCCCCACTGCTTAGGGCGTTTGATATTTAGAATCATTAAAATTTTAGAACCAAGATTTTTATTTTCTAAAAAAAATTAAAATTATTAAACAAAGTATGTATTTTGTTTTTGGAGTTAAGGAACTAAAATATGGAAGTTTGATTCTTTTCCAGTTTGAAGAGAAATCATAATTCTAAAATTTTAATTCTTAAATCAAAATTCCAAACCATCAAACTCTCCCTTAAAAATTTTAAAAGTGTTATATTCCCAGCATTACATATATAAATTGTACATTATACACATATATATGTACTTTTGAGCGTCTGATACAAAAGTCATTGAAATCTTATGTACAATGATGGTTCTTATGACAAATCAGCTTACAATCATTTATTCTAAGACTTGGTAAAACTTCAATTTGTACGTTGATTTGTAATTATTTTTAACCTGGTATCTTTAATTAATTAGGCAACATTCCCATGCTCGAATTTGTAAGAATGGGCCACAATTAGGCCGGACCACCTTGTCGGTGCCATGGATGATAAATTATAAGAAAATTGAAAACGGTCAATTATCTCTTGTTGGTATTTTTTATTTTGTGTTGTTAAAAATCGTTCTGAGAAATGCGTTCCGTCGCTAAAAACTGCGGTCTAACTAAGTGTCGTCGTAAACTATATTTTGTGACTGTTTTTAGCGATATAAAGTAAACAAAATGTCATCCGGCCATAAAGATAGTCTGTATATAAAATGCTTGCGGGAGATTTCACTTCATGTGAGAATCAAGCTTTAGCAACGCTTAAGTTGACACGGAGACGGCCGTAAGTACACTAATCTGTAAAATCATGTAAATCATGGACCTTTCTGCAAGCTGCCGTTGAAGAAAATCACCATTACTGGAAAAAGAACACAAAACCCTGAAGTTGCTAGTTATTAACTTTTACTGCATTCCAACTGTATGCCCCCACACTGCTGCGTACTAACTCCCTCTCTCTCTCTACTCTCTCCCTCTCATAGACGTTGACGGTCGGATGCGCTTGAGATTGGTCGTCTAGTCGAGATCTACGGTTGTCGTTGCTTCTTCTTTATAGGTTTGTTCTGGAAGTGTCGGCAGGCAGGGGCATAAGTGGAAGTTTGGCTCGCAAAAACTCCAGTGTGTCGGTAGCAGGGGCCTCTCAACCACTCGGGGTGGGGAAGGAAAAAAGGGAGGAGGAGAGCGAAGGCCTACCGATTTCTTTTTCCTTTTTTTGATCTCTAAGTGACCTTCAGTTTCCTTCTCTTCAAGGTTCTGAGAGAGTCCTCGATTTATACTCCTCTGGTTTGTTCTCCAGCCACGCCATTGCAGTCGTTTTGGTTCAATCTCACCCTTTCCCCCTTCTGTTCTTTAGATTTTGGTTCTGCTCATCCTCTCGGTGTATTTTTCTTGGTTGGTTTTGCGATTTACATCCTTGAAACAAGAGATTTAGTTCTTTTTCCCGTTTTTCTTTTCTGGGTATCTGCAAAAGCAGCAGGAAAGTGAAGGGGAGATTAGGGAAATGGGGGCGTGGAAATGGTTGGTGCTTTCGATCTGCGTGGGCGTGATGATGGTGGAGTTGGGGACGGCTAAGTCGTCGAAGCCTAAGATCTGTGACAAGGATTGGGAATGCAAGGGCTCTGTTTACTGCTGCAACGACACCATCTCTGATTTCTTCCAGGTCTACCAGTTTGAGAATCTCTTCGCCAAGCGGAACACCCCCACCGCCCACGCCGTTGGCTTCTGGGACTACCAGGCCTTCATCCTTGCCTCCACTGACTTCCAGCCCTTGGGATTCGGCACCACCGGAGGCAAGCAGATGCAGATGAGGGAGGTCGCTGCATTCCTCGGCCATGTTGGGAGCAAGACTTCCTGTGAGTAGTCTCTCTCTCTCTCTCTCTCTCTCTCTCTCTCTCAGAGTCATGCTTTAGTCTTTCTTGGTGTTCCATTGAATTCATTGCTATCGATCTCTTAGTTCCTTGCCTTCCTGTGGAATTCTTTTCCGCTTCTTCTGTGATTCATTTATCATGTACTATTTACATGAAAATGGTAATGTCTAGTGCTTAGAAAATGATAAGAGTCAACCTACAAAGGCTTCAACGTCATGCATTGTAGAGGTAACTTTCGAGTGTCATCAAGTTGGTGGGTTGTCGTAAGATAATTCAGAAACTCTGAAACTCGGCGTGTCACAGGGGTAGAATTTAAAGGTCTTCTAACCAGATAGAGGTCAGGAGTGGGCACTCGGTCGTGAAAAGATTTTTCTTCTCGAATGCAATAGCGCCCTTTCCTGGTTCCTGCACCAGATCGGCGGACATTTCTAGATCTGATTGTTTAAAATCCCTTGGAAGTATTAGTAAACAGTAAATGGTCTAAAAACTTGAGCAGGAGTAGCAATTTGTTGTACATCAACTCCACTAACACTTTCACGTTTCAGCCATTTCCCTGCTGGTCTTAAACTTCTCTAGTTTTGACATATATTGCATGCTTAAGCTTCTCACAGTTTGACCATTTGGGTTGGTTATGATCTCTTAAATTTAGGATCAGAAATTTTCAATCTTCCAATCATGTGTGTATGTTATTCCATCTGAACGACAAGCTAACAGATGCAATGTGGGACCTCTACCAGATCCGTTAATTGCCCAAATGGGTGAATTCTTCTGGAAGGACTTCATGAGGATCGCAAGAAAATGTGACATAAGTTGTTTAGATCTTAGCTGAACATCTGGGCATCATTCACTTCTTTTCCTCTTTTCTCCCCCACCTTGTAGTTGTATGTTAATTGTCATAGATTTGCCTACTGTTCTCAGGTGGATATAGCGTTGCAACTGGTGGTCCTTTTGCCTGGGGTCTGTGCTATAATCATGAACTGAGTCCAAGCCAGTCATACTGTGATCCGAACTACATCTACCCCTGCACTCCAGGAGCTGAGTACTATGGCCGTGGTGCAATCCCCATATACTGGTATACCATATTTGCCTTCCCCTTACTGGTTTATCTTCCTGCCTCTTCACTTATTTTGTATTTGGACTTCAATCGTATTTTTATGATAAGGTGAAACCAGAGATTTCTTGGTACTCTGCAGGAACTACAACTATGGAAAGATTGGTGAAGGTTTGAAGATTAATTTGTTAGACAGCCCAGAATACATTGAACAGAACGCTACTCTTGCTTTCCAAGCTGCTATGTGGGTATGGATGAACCCACCAAAGAAGAACCAGCCTTCTCCTCACGACGTGTTTGTTGGAAACTGGAAACCCACGAAGAATGACACACTTTCTAAGAGGCTGCCTGGTTTCGGGGCTACCATGAATCTCCTTTACGGTGATCAGGTGTGCGGTCAGGGCTTCGTTGACTCAATGAACAATATAATCTCGCACTACCAGTACTATCTTGATCTTATGGGAGTTGGTCGACAATATTCTGGGGAGAATCTGGACTGTGCTGAACAGGTTCCGTTCAATCCTTCCTCCACGAAATCGTCCTCATAAGTTCGACTGTTCGAGCTGCATTTGTGGCCTCTGTTGCCCTGATTCTTGTCGAGGCCGCAAAATGGAAAGAAAGGCAAGAATAAAGTGTTTTATGTACCCCTGGTTTTATTGATCGTTGGTTAGTTTTCTTGTGAAAAAGATTGCCCAAGGATGTTGGGAACATTGTGCTTGTGCAGAGCAGAATCCGTCAACCCTGTGCTGGTTTCCGTCACCTTATGCGATCTCCTTTGCCACTTGTGTTTTGGTCTCCTGTACTGAGAACTGAAGACCTCGTATGTTTATCATAGTTTTCAATATCATATATTTTTTATTCGATGTGTAACAATTCTGTTGGAGTTTGCTTTCTGATGGGTTTTCCTTCTTCCTTCTTTGGTCAGAAATATATAATTATTACTGCAACCTCCCTAGTTGAATCCCTGCAGATAATCTTTAGTAATTTTTGACCCGAGAGATGCCGCATGCTAGAAAGATCCCGTTTAGAATGTAACCCCGACAAAGTGCATCAGTAGAAGATATTTTCCATCTATGATTTTGTGCCGTTATCAAGGGGCTGTTTATTTAGATCAGGTGATCTTTTTTTTTTTGTATTCTGACGCGAAAAGCGCACAAAAGTGAATTTTACCATGCACGAGATAATCACATTTAGTACAAAAACCTTTCCAACAGAAAATATGGGGTTCATAAAAAAGCCGGAAAATTTTCCACATTTTTAAACATTGATGATAGAGAATAACAGCCGAAAAAAAAAACTACCATGCCTGATGAATAATGAAATAATGAGATAAGTTAGTCTAATAAATTTGCTCGAAACGTATTCAAGGAGTGCGCACTGAATCTTGCTTTTCACACAATTCCCCCTATTTGTTAAAAAGCCATTTTGGGTTCTAGCCTTAAAATCTGGCAACGGCGACTTCCTCTGTTAGCATGATCCTCTGAAACTCAGAAAAACATCTTCAAGTACAGCTTCTGTTTGGATCGCCACAACGAAGAGATTTCAATTTGATCGACAACAACTTCAATATAAAAGCATGAGTGAAAGAAATAGTGATGAGAGGCTCCAAAGGAGGCCAGCTGCAAACCGAAACATAGCTGTGGACAGTCAAGGAAAAAGGGAACTCAGCGGAGTGAATTTCCGAGAAGATCAACAAAAAGCTTCTTGTTAAGAAAGCAAACCTTACAATTTGTACAGAATGAGGTCATTCTCGAGAAGAGTTATTCAAAAAGGTTCTTGATCTCCAGATAATAGATATACATAGCTTTTACAGGGTAATAAAAGGTAGAAGAACACAAAATGGCTACTCAGCTTTTCGTAAGCCTGCCTATGACTAACTTAAAAAGTTTCAGGCCAGCACCAATGACGACCGCCCACAACACAGCAGCGATGACTACCAAAAAGGAGACGAAGAACAGACCTCTTCTACCGCCATCAGGACTCCAAGCCCTCCCAACGCCACCAGTTGTAGTCGTAGTAACAGCAGTGCCACACGAGCAGCCACAGTTGGCGTTGGGGTCCTGTAAGCATCGGCAAGCCACAGCTTCTACGGTGGTGGATGCCCGGAAGCTTGACATGCGCTTCAGCAGCGGATGCTCAGAAGCCGAGGCAGGAAAGGTGGGTATTGAATCGAGAAAACCAACAAGAACGGAGTTGTACCAGGATTCTGTAGAATTAATATGGGGCCTGCCTCCTTCAGGTTCCATGCCCTGGCTTTCATAGATTGTACTAGAACCATTGTATATAACGCCTGCACATATGATAAGTTACCAAAATGCTGCTATTAGAGAAAATGGAGAAATGGCCAACTAGTAACGACACACATCGGGGCCAAATCTCAAGCTTTTATAACTGCATATATTTGGGCAAACCAAAACGTCTACCTGATGGAGGATTTAAAGCCATATGATCAGACTCATGGGCTACCAATTGACTGGGTATGACTTGTTGATTTCCACCAGACAATGGAGTTGAAGAGTGATATCCTCCCACCTGATCAACCATTTGATGGTTAAACACGTCCCCATATGTTTGTGAGCTATTTGGTGCCCCCTGGTGGAAAGGCTGAGGCAACGTCGACTGTGAATCATCTGGAAGGCCGAACTCATCAAGAAATGGTAAAGCATCAGAGAAGGGATAAGCATCGTCAAAGGCATCGATAAGGTGCGGTGGATTATCAGTCCATGTTTGTCCACCATTATGAATAGATGGGTCGCAGAACTCATTGTTAAGAAGATCGTTCAACTCCAAGAAATCTTTATCCTGTTGCCCATCAGGCAGGTTCTGCACTAGCAGAGGATTTTGTGAAGATGGACTAAACGGAACGGCTGCATTTTCAAAGTGGGAACTAGCGGCATCCGCGCCATCGCCAGCATCACTAGGGAGCCACTGCTCCAATGGAGCATCAACAGAAGATTGATCTACGGCGCACCCAAGAATCTTGTCTTCAGCACCGGCCTGAGAAGGACAACGGAAATGAGAAGAATGTCAACATTCGATATTCATCAAGAAAGTGAACACAAAAAACAAGTGAAATAGAGGATCTGTAAACATCAACACTTTCAGAAGTTCCAGCGAGACACAAGGGTCACCATTCATCACAAGGCAGACCTTTAGATTTTTTTCTTCAGGCCAGCCAGGAAGAACTAGAAAGGCTACAGTCACTTTTTTGTTGACCGAAGTTGATGGCACACGCTAGCAAGGTACTTTAAACTCGTTTTTGCTATCACTACCATCATCCTACGCAACTTAAACAGAAAGAATCCAACAAGTAGGGGAAAAATAGGTTGTTGTTAAAATGATCTTATGATCCTTGTTATTTTTCCATTAAACGTTACGGTTCAGAAACATCTAACAAACACCTTGAAGTTTGGATATCAAGGATAGTGGTTAACGATTCAGCCAATACTCAGAATGTGCAAATGCATTATGACTATAATAGAACTGAATCATAAGCTATTCATAACTTGCACCTGTAAGAGATTATAATTATCCAGAGTCTGCGGCTGTGCAATGCCAGGTTGAACAAGCACCGACAACAAATGATCCAAATCATCCACAGACTGCGGGCGTCCAGTGTCAGGTTCGTCAAGTATCTTCCATAAAAGATCCTGCAAAACATCGCCGTTAGCTTGGTTTTCAAGAGACACGCCAGATTGCGCAGCCATTTGTCTTCCATTGGTATAAGAGCTTTCATCACCACCACCAGCAACAGCAGAAGCACTGAACTGCAGCACCTTCAGTTGCTCAGTGTTCTCGTTGACATTGCCATCTTCCTCTTCGGCACAATCGTCCTCCCTAATCAGTGGCCCATACTGCTCCCCATTTTTGGGTCCTGGTCCACTCTTCTTGTAAACCTTATAAAGAGCAAAATAATCCTGCAACGCAGAGAAGCAAACGGATTAAGATTCAACCTCAAGAGTCACAAGATACGATAATAGATAATCCCAAACAAAGAAATTACCTGCACGGTCCTGCAGTTTCTGAGTTCCTCCTCCCCTATGGCGTACTCATGCATCACCCAGTCGGTTCTTTTGCCCTTGGGAGCACGACCAAGGTAATAAATCAGAGTTTTTTTGGTGCCCACTGCTCGAGAGTTGACAGAAATTATCCGATCCTTGCCGGTGGCCTTCCAATAGCCAGATTTCGTGGCTCGATTCGACCTCGCTCCATTCGGATACTTCCTGTCCCTTGGGCTAAAGAAGTACCACTGCCTGTCTCCATTCCTTATCAGAGACTTATCTGTGTGCAGAGGAAAAAAAAAATTGATCAAATCAACACAAATTACAAAGACCAACAAGAAGAAAGGAACCAAATAAAACCAAGAGAGATCATTACCAGGCAAGTCCCAAGGTTCGGACTTGTAAACATCGACCTCTCCGATGCAGTCGAGCTTGAGTGGCCGACCGCATATCTTCCTCTTCAGGTAATGCTGGACGAGCTCATCGTCCGTCGGATGGAACCGGAAACCAGGGGGCCACGCATCAGGGTCCAGCAAGATCTGGTCCCAAGCCGTCGTCTCCCTACTATTCCCGTTCCTCACTTGCATCACCATCGTGTTGACAAAGGAGAAGAACCCAAGACGACGGTATATACCTGCGTTTGAAACCCTTTCGCCGACCAGCCGAATCAATCCCGACGAGAAGTCGACGATTCAGACTGCCGGCCCCCCAATCAGAACAACAACGCCCTACCACCCTGACGGAATCAGAAAAGGATGGTGGGCGAGAAGGAAAAACAAGCAACCCGGACCGCTGCACAACGAACAGCAAATCAACCACAACGAATAACTAGAGGCAACCAACCAAGGGCAGAAGAAAGAAAACCGAAGGATCTCCGATTGAGAAGAAAAACAGACACCGCTCTTCTCAATAAGAGTACAATGGAAGCAGCCAGAAAAGGAAGAAGAAGAAGAAGATCTCGGGGGCCTTAGACGGCCCCGGCGGTTACCTCCGGTGACCGGAACGGTCAGGTTGCGAATTAACGTCAATCACCCTTTTCTTCCGCCACAGGAAAGAAGGGTAACAGTCGGAGCCGATTACTCCGCTTTACGATCGGATTCCACTGTCGTCGCCGCCCCCCCCACCTCTTCCACTCCTTCCTTCTTTCTCCCTTTCTCCGGTTGCGTCGTCCTTAAGAAACAAGCTACCACTTAACCATGGTTAAAAGTCCACCAGTTCGGCCGCCTATACCCCTCATCCTTCCCTGGTCTACCGCTCTCCTTTCAACCAATCACAAGAGAGAACTTTCAGAGAAGCTTCTTTGACTTGACTTTGTAGCTCGGAAAGACCATCTTTTGCTTTCTATTCTGTCCCCACGGTGCAAAGATGATCTGAACTTATCTAAGCCACTCTTGACGTGCTCTCTGAGTGGTTAATGGTTTGAATAATTTCTACTGCAGATAACTGATCCTCGAAAATACATGAACAGTTCACCATGTCCAACTGCTTCTCCCTTCCTTCTCGTCAAAAGGAATGGATAAAGGAAAACAGGTCTAAATTCTTCTCGCTGGACACCAGAAACGAATTCTTGAATAGCCCATGAAGATTAATTACCTTTCAAATTAATTCTAACGCTGTTTTACCATATCTAAAGTGGTCTTTAACAATCCCTACAACATCGCCACCAATGACGTTCCAAAACTTTGGTAAAATTCAGCAGAAAATCATGGCAGAAAGTGACAACAACTCCGCAAATAGCAGCTATTGCCACGCTTTGAGGGAGAGAATCTGATCTAAGAGAGGGAAACCTTCGACCTTAAATATGGAAAGAAAGAGAGGGAGAAATGAAGGGATGAAAGTAATTACATAATGAACAAACTACAGAGATGAGAGAGAAACCCTCAGCGAGCAGTTGAAACCTGAAAATGTAGTCAAACCCAAAACTCTTGATTTTAATGTCCTTCATAATTTCTTTGACAACTTGAATCTCTCTTCCATTTCAATCACCACGAGTTTTTCTTACTATTGTTTTTGGCTATAATAATGCCGTAGTATGGTAGAGCACCTAACTAGGCATTCTGCATTTCCTCTAGTTGAAATTAAATTAAGACTCTTAGTTTTTTATTTTGCCCATTAAAGAGAATCAAAATCAAGAGGCAGCCGAGCTAGCCATGGCTTGAGGTTGCCGGATTTCCAAACCAATAAAAAGAGAACTTTCAGAGAAGCTTCTTTCACTTGACTTTTTTAGCTCTGAGTCTGACTGACCAACATCTTTTCCTTCTGTTCTGTTCCCACCGCCAAGGATAATCTGAAATCATCTAACCCACTCTTGATGCGCTCTCTGAGTGGTTGATGGTTTGAGTAATTTCTACTGCAGAAAAGTGATCTTTGAAAATACATAAACAGCAGCGACCATTGTGAAGTTTGGCATGACCAACTTCTTCTTCCTTTGACTTCATTCACGTTTAAGGGAGGGATAAAGGAAAATGGGTCTAAATTCTTCTCCCCTGGACACCAGAGTGTGCTCAAACACTCCATGAAGATTAATTAACTTTCAAATAATTTACTTCTAACGCTGAAGGAATAGCTCTAAGGGGAAATACTCCCCGAGAAGTAAACTATTAGATTCTTTGTATGATTGCTTTGTATTTCCATGTATTTATTTGGCTTTGAACATGTGAGGGATAGAGAAGATAGAAATTGATTGATTTTATTGAATGATTGATTTATATTTCCATGTACTTATTTAGCTTTGAACATGTGAGGAATAGAGAAAGATAGAAACTGATTGATTTTATTGAAGGATTATGAAAAGGCGTGCTTAGAATCTATTAAAGCACAAAAAGGATTGTTGGTTGCAGATCCCAACGTTTACTTTTCAAATTCAACTTTATTGTTTCAACTTCTTCCTTTTGAAAATTTGTTCAACCACTTTCATTTTGGTTTGGTTTTACCAAAGATTCTAAACTAATTCAACCTTTTGCCTATACTCTACCATATAAAAGAAGTATACATTGAAAACAGTAAGAATATTGCCAAAAAAAAAAAACATTTGTCATAGCAGCCGTCGCCTAACTACATATATGGAAACAGTGGATTCTTGTCTCATTCTGACCGGCCATCCATTCTTGCGTGTTTAAAAACAGCATTACCATTTGCCATCGGAATTACTATTATCAACTTTTAGAAACTTTGTCACTCCAAAGCAACTGTCTTTTCTCTTAGAAAATCTATTCCTTGATAAGCAAATTTTCTCTATCCGATGCAACCCTGCTGGGCGGTATCCTCCCTAATATTATTGAAACAATATATATAGATAGAAGAGACTGTACAAAAGATCACTTCACAAAGAAAAGGGCAGTTTGTTATCTCAGACATAACAACAGAGGCACAGAAGACTGCCCTATTCTCTAACATAATTGAAAGAAATTTATTGACAAAATAGTTCCAAATGAAGACTGTCAGGATTACGATACATAAAAAATAGCCTTATTCCATTTGAGAATAAAATTTTGACACCAAAAACATGCAGACTGGTCATGTAGCACCCCCTTCTGATAGTTTTCCTCCACTTACATTACCGTAAACCAGAAATATGTTACCTGAAAGCTGATTAAAAGATATGGAATAAAGTAGTTAGTAAGTCTTCAGCTTGAAGATGCCTTATAGGATCCCATCTGAGCAATGCAAAAGGAACATCATGTTCACTAGCTCTGACCATAACAGAGAGCCTCTGCAAGTATTTGCCCGAATATAAGTGTGTATCCAAAGGATTGTCTCCTTGTTTGTCTTCACTCCCCAATGATGATTACAAAATAAAGTGGTAAGATCTGCCCACAAACTGGCCCAAAGATTGGAAGTAAAATTAATAAAAGTGACATGAAGCAAAGCATTTCTTTACCAAATGACCATCCGAAAAGCAGGTAACCAGCACTTTTTAAGCCAAGAAGCTTTAAATTTCTGACTTTTCCCCCATCTCCAAGTGTCTCTGATAGAGCCTTTCAACTGCACAGCATGGTCAAAACTGATTTCTACCGTTTGCCAAATCATTTTGGCCACTGGAAAATGAAGAAAGAGATGGTTAATTGATTCGCTGTCCTCTTTAGTCTTTACAGACTCTACATCTGTTTGGCAGTTGGATACCTCAGCTTTGGAGCAGGTCAAGGGTGATAAGTTTCCATTGCATTGCTAGATATGTATACCATTTTGCTTTAGGAATGGATTTAGACTTCAAGGTAGAGATTTCCTCCTCCAAAAGTCTGTAAGAATCAGAATTAAGCTGAATATCATAATGACAGATCTAATCCAAGGGGAGGTAATACTGTAAATGGTGAATGGTGCAAGTAAACAATTTGTTGCAGAAATTTGCATCAATGTCTCCAACCAAGCACGAACACCCCAACTCCAGTCCACCAAAAATTTAGTTCCTTTACCATTACCAAGCGCCTGTAAGAGATGACAGATTTCTTCCCATCCCCAAGGAAATCCCTGCCAGACCCAAGATATATTGGTTCCCCATTTACTTATCCAACCAATTTTTCTTGGCATATACTTTTTTCTCATGAAGGATGCCACTCTTTGTTTGCAAGACGAGCACATAAAGCAAGATAGATCATCTGGAGTCTACTAAGAGTAAACAAATTAAATAAGTGCATTCCTCCCTCTTCAATTGTGGGGATGAACACGAGCCGAGTCGAGCCCGAGTTCAATAAGCTCGACTAATGCGCTCGAACTCGAGAATAGCTTGACGGAAGCAGCTCGAGCTCGACTCAGTAGTTACCTGTTGAGCTCGAGCTCAACTCGATTGAGGCTCGACAAGCTAGTTTGAATAGAATTGATATTTATCGTTACGTGTTGAGCTCGAGCTCGACTCGATTAAGGCTCGACAAACTCGTTTAAATAGAATTGATATTTATCGTTACGTGTTCAGCTCGAGCTCGACTCGATTAAAGCTAGACAAACTCCTTTGAATAGAATTGATATTCATCATAACGTGTTGTGCTCGAGTTAAACTTGTTTGAATATATCGACTTGATTAAGGCTCAACAAACTCGATTAAAGCTCGAACTCAACTCGGCAGTTACGTGTTGAGCTCAAACTCAACTCGATTATTTGAACGAATCAACTCATTAACGCAAGCTCGACTCGTTAAGCAAATGATTCAGCTCGAACTCATTCACAAGCCAAGCTTTAACGAGTCAAGCTTGTTGTTCACCCCTATTCAATTGGCTTGCACAGTGACCGTCCCACTATATGTTTTTTTTTTTAACATTATCATCATTTCCCCAAATAAAGGAACAACATAACGACATCGGTTCTTGAGTTATGTGCAAAGGAATTTTACAAGCCATAAATCAATAAATTGATTATTTGATTCATAACATGCCTCACTAGACACATTCTTGCAGTGATAGATAGCAACACGCATTCCAAGAGGTTAATTTCTTACTGACCTTTCTCAAGTTCATCGCAGTTCTTAGTTTTCATTCTCCTCATAAAAAGTGGCAGACCAAGATAAGTAATGGGCAATTGAGCCTTAGTCCAACCCGAATAATCAACTACTTTTTGTACGTAGAACTGTCAACCATAGTAAAAAATAATGTCTTGGATTTTTAAACGGCGAGATTTTGTTTTAGGTATAATACGGCAAGCTTGAAAAAATGAGCAAAATACAGTCAATTTTTAAAAATTCTAAAAAACTAAAATGAGAGAAAAATACAATAAGTGAGAAACTAATAACACAAACATAAAAAAAATAAGTAGATTTGTAACAAATAAAAAATGAAAAAAAAACTGTTTGGCATTAAAAATTTGAAAAAAAATGAAAAAAGTGAAAAAAACATGTTTTAAATAGCTGATTTTTAGGGATTGACGAGCAATTCAGCCTTGAGACCAAACTCATCTAGTGTGTATTTAACATTCACAATTGAATTTTGATCAGCCTTACAAACAAGGATCATATCATCGGTATAGAAAATGCTAGGATTGAAAAGTTCAGTACTAACAAAGCTAGGCAACATAATTATGTTCACTTGCCTTTCCCATCTTAATCTTCTAGAGAGGATCTCAAAGAATGAAAAGCAAGGGGAGATTGGATCACCTTGTCGTCGTCCCCTGTTGGTTGCAAAGAAGGATCCCCGTCTGCCATTGATGACCAAAGCAATGAACTAGCTGTAATAATTCTGCATACCCAAGCATCACTAAAACTGAAATCAGAAAGCCAATATTCCACCAAACCGCCACGTTACTTTATCATATGCTTTGAAAATATCAACTTTCAGAAGCAAGGACTGATCACCTTTATGATTATTGAGACTAATTTCCTGCTCAATGCCCCTTGGTCAGCTCTGATCACCTTTATGATTATTGAGACTAATTTCCTGCTCGTGGACAAGGAGGATCTGATGTTGAATGAATCAACCATGAATGAATGCCCCTTGGTCAGCTCCCACGATTCCAGCCACCATATGCCTCATCCGTTCAGCATCTCCACCGATGATGCTATAAAATTTTAGGTAGAATTCAGCAGAAAATCTGTCTGAGCCTAATGACTTCTCTGCTTTCAAACTAAATGTGGTTTGATTTGACCTGATAATCAGTAATTGGCCTCAACAAGGCATCATTTTCTTCATTATTTAAGAGTGGGCCAACAATCATCTCTTTCTTCTATGAAAAATGGAAGAAAATAATCTTTACGTGCGTTATGTATGGGCTCCAACCCTTCAAGTAAAGTACCAATGACCTCCATAGCTGACGTCTCTTCTTAGTTCTTCGTCTCATTATTGTTAACATTACTTGAAAAAAGGAGGCGCTCTTGGCATCTACTTGTTTTCTCTATGTAGAATCCACCAATTTGCTCTGGATTTATTAAGTTAACAACCCATCACAATTAACAACGAGGCCGAAGTCTCTCCATTCCCTTGCCCCAGGAATTCTAGGGTAAGTGTCAGTAAGCTTGGGCATCGGGCTGGCCCGGCTCGGTAGAAACTGGGCGGGCTCGGTAAGGCAGCGGGCTTGGCCCGACAATTAAAACCCGAGCCTAAGCCCGCGCTGATTAAATTAAAAAATACATATTTTTAATATAAAATAATATATACATATAGTTAATTGTATATAATTATATATACATATATATTAATAAAATAAATATTTAAAAATTTCATTTAATCATTTGGTGTGGCTAAAAAGACGGTTATGTCTTTCCATGCTAAGGAGAGTGGTCCTTGGGTTTATTTTAGTCAACTATTAAATTTGAGAAAACCTATCATTCGGTCCATAAAACAGACATAGAACATGTGTGTGTATATATATATATATATCCTAACTATTTTTAAATATTAATTGAAAACTATTTATTTTAGATGCAATTAAACGTGCATTTATACTGTCGGTCTAACAACATAGAATATATATATATATATCCTAACTATTTTTAAATATTAATTGAAAACTATTTAATTTAGATGCAATTAAACGTGCATTTACACTATCGGTCTAACAACATAGATAGAATATATATATATATATATATATATATATATATATATATATATATATATATATATATATATATATATATATATATATATATATATATAAATCCTAACTATTTTTTAATATTAATTGAAAACTAATTAATTTAGATGCAATTAAACGTGCATTTATGCCATCGGGCTAACATAAATATGCCAATGCAAATTATTCGATGTAAGTTTATTTCATATCGAAGGCACTTCGGTCATTGCAGATTTCGTTGCCGCTTAAGTTAGTGCCAACCTCCCGCTGAATTGGCGGAAAATTGTTTCCGATTAATGGTACAAATGTTAAGCACGAGTTTAGCAAATATTAAATAGTTAAGGGTGTTATTGCTTATTACCATATCCTTAAGCCTCCTTTTAAATAATTCCTTCCCCCCTCTTGAGATCCTTCTTCAGGATGTAGTCATATAATAATCCAACCAAAGTGTCATTTTTCATGTAAGTTGTCTAAGTCTGGGCTTTTGCTAGGTTATCATGGAGGTGGATTTATTTTATTATTGACTCAAATTTGAAGGCATTTAATTTCATAAAGGAAAAAAGAGAACATCCTGGAACTAAGGCTGTTCAAGGAGTCGAGCTAACTCGAGCTTGTTTTGAACTTGACTTGTTTATTAAACGAGTCGAGTTCGAGTTAAGAAATGAACTCGACAACCTAAATGAGTTGAGCTCGAGTTAAGTGGGCTCGGCTCGGTTAAACTCGGTTAAGTTCGCAAAGCAAAATATATAAAATATGTATCATAAAGTTATGAGAAAAATTAAATTGCTCAAATGGGTTTTCATGTATCTTTCTTTAAAAAAAAAAAAAGAATTTTTTAATGAAATGCTTGGCTCAGCTCCAGCCAATCTTTGGCTCGAACTAAATCGAGCCGAGTTGAGTTGAGCTCAAGCTAATGAAATCGAACCCAACTTGAGCTTCAGCTAAGTTCGAGCTGCTTTCAAGACACTCGAGGTGAGTTCGAGCTAGCTCAACTCAGCTCGAACTTGCGTATGAACACCCTTACTCGTAAGAGGCCATTTGGCATTAATAACATATTGTTCTGTCTATCAATTATGTCTCATAATTTGAATTACATTCATGAAACACTATGTCACATGATTCCATGAATTTACCCTAATTGGACTGTTTCATTATACAACAATAATTTGTTACTAGTGTGTATCAGTTGTGTAATCGAATCCATATAGAATCCATAGGATACAAATGCAATAAGGAGAATTAAAAATTCAGAATAATTAAATATGAATCATGCGTTTTATTTATAGATATGGCAAATATCTAATAAAAATAAAAATAAATTGTTTTCCAAATGGCTCTTTTATTTCTAATTGGAAGATCCAATTTTGCTTCTTCCCTTCGATTGGTAGGCTGCGGTTAGGCAACAAAGCTGCATGAGATTTGGATTCCAAAATTTTCTTTCCGTTCTTTTACCCGGTTTTGCTTTTTAAGGAAACTTTTCTGATCTATTTTTTAAATGTATCCTGTTTTACAAAACAGAAACCAGATTAAATATCCATGTTGTTCCCCATTTTCTCAATCTCATTTTTCATGTTTTTTTTTTCTTATTTGTATTTTTGAGTGCAAGAAATTTTTTAATCAACTTCAAGATTCGCATAAATTTATTTGCTAAAAAGGTGAATTTACATGTTACAATTTCAAAAATTAAGATTGATTCATTAAATAGTATTATAATATTTCATGAATCTGTTACGTCATACACTCCTTCATATGAAGAATCAGTGGCGGAGTTACATGCGGTCGGTGTCGGCACCCTTCATATTTTTTATTTTTATATTGGCATCTTTAAATATTTACCTTCTTACAAGTTCACAAATATTCATATATGATTTTTTTCTTCTCTCATTAACGGTAACCAGTCAACTTATATTGCTGTCACATATTGACGTTTTCATTCTGGTAGGCGTTAACTTGCTGAGGATCTAAGTCATCCGGACTCTTTTATTTTACTGTTGCACCCTAGTTGCATCGAGTCGAGTGCACACCGGATATAGGTGCAGTTCCAACTCACACCTAAGCCTAGTTAGAATGTCATATTATTAAATTACTTATATAATATATGTTGTTTTGACATTATTCTGTACAATATAATTATTCATGTATGTTATATACACATTAACAACTGAATTGTAATAATAATATATACATGTTTATTCTGTTATATATATAATAAATTAAAAATAATAATAATAATAAAATACTTTTGCTGCACCGCCGCATCTAAATTTTGTATGATGTATCATTCCGACACCCGCACCTCTCAGGTGACATAGCTTAGGATACTTTTGTTTTTCTTTAGAAGCAGAACCAATAACTTTTCACATTAAATAGTCATCGTATGACATTCATCAACTGCCAGGGAGCAACGCCAACTAATGGAAAACCACTGCGCTGAGCAGATGCGAGGTATCTAAGGCATGTTTGGATTGTAAAAGTTTATTATTTACCATGAAATCTAGATGCATAGCGAGTCCATAAAGTTGGAGTCCGTCCCCGATTTGGGTCCTGAAACGATTCAATCAGGGGATGAAGTTGATTAGCTTGACAATGCAGCTGATCACTTGCATCTTAACACAGAAGGTCAAAGTTCTGCGAACTCTTGCTTTCTTGCAGGTAAGGTAGAAGAAGCGATGCACGAGTTGATTCTGCTGAATGGCTGAATTATGATAACTTCAATGCATCAAGGAGATCGTTTTAATGGAAAAGAAGGCAAATATCAGCAGCAGCCCCACTGTGTCTTTTCTGGGAGTCGAAAAGCGTCCGGCAAGCGCCCACTTTCTCCGTCGCCTTCTCCTGATTTCTTACGCCAAAGCCAAAGGAAACCACCCAATAGTGCAACCGCCCCTTCCATCCACAGTGATTACAACCGCAAGTTTCTGGAGCCGGCGCATCAACTCGTCGCCGTCGTCGGTGCCAATAAAGTGAAGTCCACGTTGCCCCTTCAATTTCATATTCACGCAGACCTGTGCATCGCCGGTTGCCCATCTCAAAGAATCGGCTGATATAAGGCCGAATTAGCTGCCGTATATCGAGTGATACGGCTGTTTATCGGCTGTAACGTTAGTAAAAAGCTAGCTAAAATTAATCTAAGCTTTTAAAGTCATTCTAAAGTCGATACTGACAACCAGAATAACCGGAATGTGATATAACTGAAAAACAACGTTTTGTTTGCTTTTTAATGACCCAAAAGGGATATAAATTTATTATTATACTTCGGTAATTGCTTATAACTCTCACTGGTTTTTCATTACATGGACTTCTCAATGTTAAACTGCGGATCAAAGAAAAGAGGGCTGGTTCACTTGTCTGAACTTAACAAAATATGATACCAATCGTTCAGATTGTAGTTTTAGATCTAAAGAAGGGCTATAATGAGATGGGGATTCAGGCAAACTCACCATGGGAGTTAGTTCTAGACGTCCCAACCACAAATTCTCACATGCACTCCAGACGCGTGCTCACTTAAGCAGAACCCCATGAGAACCATAAACGCCATCCGAGCAAGTTCCTGAACCTACAGCCCACAACAAAATGAAACCACAACCCATAAAACCCTCCAGAAACAAAGGGGGTAAGCAATATTTAGTTCTTGTGAATGGTAATCCCATTGTCTGTAACAGATCAATCCATGGTCATTTGATGCCTCTTGGAAAGAAGCTTCCTCGCATACAGGTCCGTTTAGACGTCAAATGCTGGGTAAGACTTGGGGCTTGGCTAAAAGCTGCAAAACATGGACTTCGAAACCAAATGGTAGCTAAACTACAGGGATTCCGATGATTGAAAAGAAGGGAATAACAGGATCTTCTTTGTTATGGAACTTTCAGGAAAAAGAAAGCCTTGGAAATCCCGAATCCAAAACCTTGATTTTTCATAAGGCTCTCTGGAAACCTCACGTCAAAAAACCGCGCATAAAAATCAGCATGTACAAGGATGAGATATCGAAGGGTATCTCAGATTCTCAAGTTTCCTCTATTTATTTTTAAATCAGCTCATTTTAACCATACACTTTAAAACTAACATAGAGGAGCAATCTGAATCTTTTTATACGCTAACTGTCAAGACAGAGGCATTTATGCAGCTGAGTTCACAAAGCCATGCGGTCCATGCATCTTAATCTACATGACCCTGGAGATTCCATCCACATCCTTGGAAATCATGAACGCTCCATGCAAAACATCACCTTCCACCTTCACGATGGCTTGCTCTTTTCTCGCGAGGGAAGCAACTGTAAAAACAAGTATGATGTCCTCAACATTATTGCACAAACTACGATTCAACATGAAAATATCGCTTCCTTTGGTAGCTAAAATCACCTGGTAGCACGAGATGAGGGAACTGACGAATCCAAAGCCTCCAGTTACCCGAGGAGTGACTTTCCCTGGTGCTAGCTGAAGCAGACCAACTGCAACTACGGTATCAATAGAAGCTTTCACCAGAGCTAGAGACCTCTCCTTTGATTTTTTGGCCTTCTCAAGGTATTGCTCATTCTGCATATAAGACGTTGCAAAGGATAAACAAACTCCAACAAGTGGAGGACCACTAACTTAGTGCAAATGTGAACTTACTTTAGTCTTATCATTTTCTTTGAGAGTTTTCTCCAACTTTTTCATGGAAGCCGATAACCTCCCAAGTTCTGCAAGCTAAAGACATAAAAACGGAATAGCTTTCTTGATGATATTGTGCTATGCCAACTTTGTCAGTAGGATTATGCAAAAAACTACACAATTTTGACAACTTTAAATATCACAAACCTCAATTATCGTACTACAGATATTGGAACCCAACCAACAAAAGAGGGAAATCCTCCCGATCAACTCTGCCCTTTCTTTATTCTATCAGAAGAAGAGTATAAACTGTCAAACTGTTTCCTCACTGTAGATTCAAGAGGAAAGAGAAGGCTAATAAAATTCCAACCTTGTAGATGCCTGTTCTTCCCAGCCAGACAACTTGGTCTAGAAGCAAGAAGGTTGACAGCAACGCATTTTTGGACTGCAATAGATATCATTTAAGTAACAAGACACAGAATCATATATATATATATATACACACACACACACACACACAAATATACATACATACATACATACATACATACATACATACATACATACATATATATACACACACACACACACACACACACAAATATACATACATACATACATACATACATACATATATATATATATATATATATATATATATATATATATATATATGTATGTATGTATGTATGTATGTATGTATGTATGTATGTATGTATGTATGTATGTATGTATGTATGTATATTTGTGTGTGTGTGTATATATATATATATACACACACACACACACACACAAATATACATACATACATACATACATACATACATACATACATACATATATATATATATATATATATATATATATATATATATATATATATATATATATATATATATCTGTGTGTGTGTGTGTGTGTGTGTGTGTGTGTGTATGTATAACAAATTCCACCAACCAGGAAATTCATACCTTCCCAAGTAAAATTAGTGAAAGGGGAGTTCCTCGAGGTGATGGGCTAATAAGAGCATGCAGATCATTGACAAACTGCAATTTTTAGGTAAAGGACAAATCAAATAGTGTCATAAAACAATATCCGATAAGATCCCCTCAACTGGATAGGCGATGATAAACCAACCTTAAAGAGTCGAAACACCTTACGTGCCAAGCTAGTTGACTTGTCAACATTTTGAGCAGTTCCTGGTTCACCATTGCTTACAAATTTTGATCCATATTGTATCGCACGACATATCTTATCCCTTGCTTCAGCTTTGTTCAGATATGCAACTAGGAGAGCAAGTTCTGCTCTACTTACATCTAAGGCAGTCATCCTTCAGCTAAAGTATTTGCTCTGCAAAAGATAGAAGTCAAATAATCTGCACTAACAAACCCTAACTTCTTGAGATGTACAAGTTTATTTTAGCTATACAACTTTGGATAAAATGAACTCATTAAGTGCCAACACATTCACAGTTCGAGCTAAATAATTCATTAATGAGAACAGATAAGCTCTGAATCCCAGATTAATGCGCTAGCTTAGAGCCACACCTCTCCAAACAAGGGTTCTTCAGTCTGAGCTTCACTGAAGGGTTTCTCAAGCTTAGCTAAGAAGAAAAAAAGAAAGAGTTACATGACATGAAGAACAAACAAGAAGACGTTATTTTACGAGCCGATGGAAATAAGAGCCAAGTAACATAGACTCTTCAAAAGAGTTGTTGTTCCCTAGTCAACACAACTCTGGTAGTGAACCATTTCCCTTTCTATTTCTGTCATGTCATTGCTCGAATAGTAGCTTATTAATTGTTACTTATTAGTTTTCTTGTTTGTTGACTATATATAATTATATATATATCATTGCTCGAATAGTAGCTTATTAATTGTTACTTATTAGTTTTCTTGTTTGTTGACTATATATATATATATATATATATATATTATGCAGAAAACATAACTGCAATTTTGAGTCATCAGTGATTGCATATGTTCCACACTAGTGTATATTCAGATAAATAAATAAAACCTAACTTTCAAGGGAAGCCAATATGTTGAAATGGACCACATTACATAATTTTGCAACTATATCAGCAAATCTTTAATTTAAGGGGCATATTGGGACCTCAAACTGGAACTTAGCCAATTACAGCAACTTTCTATAGATGTCTTAGCAATAAAACTCTAGGAATAAATTGTAGGATTTTGCCCGGTAAAAACCTAAAATATGGAAAATGTAATCTGCTATAAACTTCCAGACTAACCCAGCTCGCCTGATGTGAGAAAACAGGATACACGGGGCTATGTTAAACAACAAGGTTAAAGAAAGTATGTCAAGGACTGGTGCAATAAATATGCCTTTTCTAGGCACCAGTTAATATACAAAGAGCTGTAGTGTATCCTGGCTCAGCCCACATTTACAGTGCACTAATTCATGATAGTTTATTTTGAAGATGACAAGTAATTTCTTAAAAATCTTCTGGTGTTCAAACTTCAAAGCTATTTATTTTCTTTCAGCTATTGCACTGAGCTTGCTCGACTTTATGATGTTTTCACTGCATTAGGTGGAAATGACTGCAAAACATAGGAGATTAACACTAAGATGGACGACAATCATATATAGAACTACTTGCAGACATACTCCACACAAAGAAGAACTAGTTGATTCATTGCAACCTCTTATATCAAAGAAACAAAGGTCAGACATCTTGGATAGCATTTGCTAATTCCAGCTCTTAACATATATGTGTCTATATAGGCTCTTATTGGAGGTGACAAATCACATTTCTAATTAAGAATTGCTTGATCGAAATCTACAGTCATGACATCAGGACATTTACGCAAGCTGATGAAGCATCTTATAAGATTAAAGAAAGGAACAGAGCAATATCAAGAACTGAGTTCCAGTGAAACTAGGATGCTTTTTCAGGTCATAAAGGAAAGATGATCCGATAAAAAATGTATGAAAAAGGGGAAAGATGACTCTGCTTGGTAGAAGAAAACAGTAGAAGCATTGTTGAATTATTATGGGAGGAAAGAAAGTAAGAGAAATAGAAAAAAGTTCCTTTTCAAGCTGATTATCATTTACTGTAGAAATTTCTTTCTGAAAGAATTTAGTTGCATTACTTGGAAATTGCAACTGATCACTTATGCACTTCCAATTGAGTTATAACTATCAACTTCTTGTTTCATTCAAAAGAATTGATGAATGCAAAACAAAAGGCAAGAAACATACAGATGCTAAAATGCGAGGAGCCGAGGAGATATTAAGGAAGTTGGCAATAACAAGCCATCTAAAGTTCTAAACATAAAAAATAGAGCTCTATTACGCAATCACATAGGTTTAAGTTCATAAAATGATCAGCTAGGCCCTTCGTTAGCCTAGAATTAGATACAGCACAACAGGAACCATGTGTTCATAAGCTGTATTTGTACATTCTGGAACTAAAGAAGGACATAAAAGGACATAAGGATTTTGTCATTGATAATCATTATGTGCTTTCCTTTTGAATGTTGAATAGAAATTGTTGCGTGTGTCGAGGCTTGACTCCTGTACATCCAGTATGCTGATGATGATGCAAACGGAGAAACAAAAAAGTGGTTCATTGTTATTTCTTATGCATGATTTATTACAAAATAGAACCTCATATTTCCTGGTTCTTATGGGGCCCACGGTGTCTAAATTAACCCAAAAAAACAAGCATATACTTCACAAAGTGTAGAGGATAATGAGACATCTACAAATGACTGATGCACTAAGGAAATCCAAACTACAGTTTTCAATCATAAAAAAAGAAGACCCTGTACTTGACGAAATATTTTCTTTCATCATATTATATCCAAATTTCTGCTGTTTAAATAAAAGTGACAATTCATAGTATTTCATTGCATATTCTCCCGTTACATTGTTATTACTTGATCAAATAGTACTTGACTTTTGGAACTTTCACAGTTTTTTTTGTTCCTTGTTCTCTAAATATCCATTTAACACATTAGACCTGCATTGCTCTTGTTTCTGGTTTCTTCTTTGGCTCATAAATAGCTATCGGATTACAGGTAACTACTTGTCATTCTTTACCATTATAACAGTATAAATTGCTGACTGAAAGTTTTAAACTCATTTCAGTGACAAGATGGTTATGTTGGAATGAACAAACATGACAATGACTGGAATTTAGATTAGCAGCAATATAACTTTGTGCTAACCTAAAGGAGAATTTTTTTCAGCTCCCTTCCAAAGAAAGGTCGAACAGTAGCCATGTGAGCACCTCATCTGCATGCACATACCCACAACCAAACCCATGCTCGTGCTCTAGTTTTGAGGGGGGGAAGGTGAGGAGGGGGTTGATGGGAGGGTAAGATAAGAAAACACACCAGACATATAGTAATAGAATAAGAAAAAGCCACATGGAAACTTCACACGGTTGGATAAATCATCAAAGGGACGCTCAGTAAATTCCGACATAAGGGAGGAAAAACAAAATCCCGAGTTCTCTAACTGAAAATAAACTTCTCGACTATTCTCAATTCCTTCTCTACACATGAAGAGGAAAAAATATAAGAAAAGAAATGGTTATAGTAATTGCATCAGACCTAGAAAATTCAGAAATAAAAAAATATGTAGGAATTCTCACACAAAAGAAGGGTAACCTCCAATTATTCTATTAATTCAACAAAAACGAGCGAACCAACATATGAGAACATGAAATAGTAATATCAGCACGAAGAGAAATCCACGTAAACAAAGAGCAAGCTCAATCTAATGGAAGGACAAAGCGACCAACAAATCGATGCCCCAATATCTCATCATTATCAAGCAATAGGAACGCCACAATTAGAAAGCCACGAAAAGCTCATGACCAATGGAAGCTGGTGACATAATAAGAACATCAAGCTGAAATTCCTACAGAACACCGCGAACAACAGACCAAATGCCTCAAACTGTCTCTAAACATTCAAAGAACAACGCCACCAACATCAGCAAACCTAGAGGACCACCAAACATGCAATTACGTAACAGATCAGACCATCCAAAATTTCAAGAAAAACTTCCGTGCGTTTGTGCGTCTGTCTGTGGGTGAGTTTGTGTGTGCCTGTGTGTGTGTGAGAGAGAGAGAGAGAGACCTGAGATCCAGCACTGAATCAGATCCTCCCTGGCTCAGCGAAGCGGAACGGAACCTAGTAAGGCTGCCACCAAACGAACAAGAGGAAGAGGATGATGAGAAAGAGGGGCAAGGAAAAAAAAAAGATCAATAAACGGACTTTGCCTTTTGTGACGTTCAGGTTCGTCCTGCCCACCTCTATCGTTCTTGTCATCTACTGCCCATCCGTGACCACCGTCGGATCAAGATTTTGCGGTTCTGATGCTATCCAAGCTCCTCCTTGTTTGGATCAGATCCCAGAGTAAACTCGTCCGTTTCGTCCTCAAGTTTGGCGGCTGAAGGCCAAGCGCGAGGGAGAGAGCGAAAAAAATAGGAAATACAAAGGGAGCGAGTGAGGGCGTTTGGACATCATTTTTGCTAGAGAAAGCAAACACTATATTCGAGAGGAGAGAGGAACGAGAGACAGAGGAGAAAACGAGATTTTTTTTTAGAGCCTCTCAAAAAAATCTGCGGTGTAAAGTCCGGGCTTATTTAAAGAGTCTTTAACAATCCCTATAACATCGTCACAAATTACTTCAAAATTCATAACAATATTATTCGACAAAGCATAAGCCATAAAGTGATAAAAAATAATAAGTTCTCTTCTTTTTCTTCAGTTTTCCAAGGCTCATTATACCCTACATCTATCTCTTCCATTTCTTTTTGTATCTCCATAACAAACATAACAAACATGTTTTAGATAATGATAGATTTATTATTGCTATAAAGTTACGCGTTCATCATTCATAAACATCAATATTATTCTACAAAGCATAAGTCATAAAAGTCATAACAAACATGTTTTAGATAATGATAGACTTAGTATTGCTATAAAGTTACGCGTTCATCATTCATAGACATCAAAATTCATAACAATATCATTTTACAAAGCATAAGCCATAAAGTGATAAAAAATAATAAGTTCTTCTTCTTCTTTAGCTTCCCAAGGCTCATTATAGCCTACATTTGTCTATTCCATTTCTTTTTGTATCTTCATTTGATTTAAAGCATGAAACACATTTAAACATTGCTGACGCACAAATGAAGGCAAAAGTTTGTTTGGTTTTTCAACACATTGAGCCACATCTTTGAAGGTCTCTGCCAAATAGTGTTTCATTCTAATAATTTTTCCTGAAAACATATTCTCACAAATTACATTTGGGTTTCAACCGGTTATTCTCCTTTATCCTTTCGCATCATTGCCATGTAGGATCCACATCTAAAAAAAAAAAAAACGAAATCATACGGTAAACTTAATGAAAAGCATTCAAAACCTTTCAATCTAGAGTAAAAATTTATGAATATATGATAAAAACAAGAGATTTCATACCTTACGAAGAAGAAATGAAGAAAACTCATTTTCTCCCAACGAAAATCAACCACCCACGCACAAATCGACCATTTAATCTTCGATTTCACTGTGAAAATCAACTTTTTGATGGTGAAAATAGACGATCACCCTCCTTGACGACAGTATCCGAGCATGAGAAATGAAGAACATAGGGTTTTTTTCAAAAAGAAGTCGAATAAGTAAGTCTCGAGCGGGGTTTTTGCAAAATCAGCCCATATCATACGATACATGGTATACGTGCGATACAGGAATGATACACCCTCTATTTACGATACAAGGGGTGTATCGTATCGTATTTATTAAACGATACTTACAACACTGGTGCAAGTAAACAATTCGTTGCAAAAATTTGCATCAAGAATACTCCAACTCCAATTCTTCACCACAAATTTAATTTCTTTTACAATTACCAAGCGATCAGTGTAAGAAATGGTTGATTTCTTCCATCCCCAGAGAAATCCCTGCCAGACCCAAGATATACTGTTTCCCCATTTACATATCCAACAGCTTTTTCTTGGTAAACAAATTAACTAAGTGCATTCCTCCCTCGTCACTAGACCATCCTATTAGACGTTTTCTTTTCTTTTTTTAAAATATTATCATCACTTCCCCAAATTAAGGAACAACATAAAGACATCAGTTTTTGCGTTACATTTCCAAGAGGCTAATTTCTTACTGACCTTTCTCACAAGTTCATCGGAGTTCTAAGTTTTTATTATCCCCAGCAGAGCAAGATAAGTAATGGGCAGTTGAGCCTTAGTCCAACCCTAATAATCAACTAGTCTTTCATAGATAGAACTGTCAAGGGTAGTCATAGATATTGACTCGGAGTTTTAAGTATAATATGATGAACTTGAAAAAACAGAAAAAAATACAAAAAATTAAATTTTTAAAAATAAAAATAATAAAAAATAAAATAAATGAAAAACTAATAATGCTAACATCAACAAATACAACTTATCAATTGACGTGGACTTGATTTTGATGTGCATATCTATTCCTATAATCTTTTTGGAATTGGCCCTAGGTAATGCCAAAGGATTTGACAGCCTCTGCGGCATCTCCACAGCTAATTTCTTCTCTGCATTCCCCTACCCCAACCCCAGGAGTTCTAGGCTGCGTGTCAGTAAACCTGGGCATCAGGCTGGAGTCAAGCTTGGGCTCGACTCGACAATTAAAACCCAAGCTCACTCGAGCCCGGCCTGATCAAATTAAAAAATATATTTTTTCATATAATATAATATATATATATATAATTTATCATAATAAATTATTATAATTATATCTATAAATTAATAAAATAAATATTAAAAAATTATTGAGCTCACTCGAACCAGCCCAATGCCGTTTTTTTGGGCCTGAGACCGAGTCGGGCCGAGTACTGGGTACCCGCGGCCGCCCGACCCGATGGCCAGGCTTCCTGTCAGGAGGTACAATATATCCATGTAAAAGATTATTTTTTCAAAAAGAAAAATAACTTATTTTGTTTGACGTGCCTCATGGCTTCAAGCACTGATCTATGACTTGTTAGAGCAGCAATGCCGATACACATGAGAATGATTTTATTTTTTTCTTTTTAAATTCATTCAGCAAATTTAGTTATATATATATATATATATATATACTTTTCGACAAAATCAAATAAATAGGATGTTGCCGAATAGCGGACGTTACTCGGCCAATGCCTTTATTTGAGAAAAAAAGTTCATATTCGCAAATCCAACCATGCATATGGATTCAAAATATTTTTATTTTGATTGAAAAACACAAAATGCGTTGTTTAAATTAGTTTTTTTGTTCAATTTCAAAAATTAACCATCTTAGTTTTCTCGGCTTATAAAATTCCTTCGAGATATCATGTTTTTCGATACGGTGTTTTGTTGCTATCCCATTTTTTTGTAAACTTTACATCAATTCAGACTTCATATTCAAAGATGCATGACGTAAGGATCCAATATAAAAGGTTTCGCTCCAGAACAATAATGTTGCATTGTGTTGCTAAGACATGAAACACTATAAAATATAGAAAAATTGAAATACGCCGGCCGTCCGTCCTGACGGATGAATTTTTATTTTTTAAATCTGCCGTTGTAAGCGGTCGTCGTAGGTGAATTAGCAGCGGTTTTGGTCCGACCACAGTTTGCAATTTAAAATTTTTCATAGCAGTCTTCTAATTTTTCACTTGCTCAACCGGTTAACTCAACTCTATTATTTGAACGAGTTGACTCATCAACTCGAGCTCGAGTCGTTAAGCAAATAACTCAATTCGAACTCATTCACGAGCCAAGCTTTAACGAGTCGAGCTCATTGTTCACCCCTGTAATCAATTGGCTTGCACTGTAGACCATCCCACAAGATGTTTTCTTTTTTTAACATTATCATCATTTCCCCAAGTAAAGGAACAACATAAAGACGTGGGTTTTTGAGTTAAGTGCAAGGAATTTTAAAAGCCATAATCAAATAATTGATTATTTGATTCATAACATGCCTCACTAGACACATTATAGAGGCTAATTTCTTACTGACCTTTTCACAAGTTCATCGCAGTTCCAAGTTTTCAACCTAGAAAAAGTGGCAGAGAATGATAAGTAATGGGCAGTTGAGCCTTAGTCTAACCGGAATGATCATATAGTCTTTCATGAAACTGTCAACTGTAGTCACAAATAATGCCTGGAGTTTTAAAGGATGAGGTTTTTCTCATGTATAATACAATGAACTTGAAAAAAATAAAAAAAATGGTAAATTAATTTTGAAAAAACTAGAAATGGTAAAAAATAAAAAAAGTGAGAAACTAATAACACTAACATCAACAGATAAGTAGATTTGCAACAAATAAAAAATAAAAAGTGAAAAAAAAAAACTATATGGCATTAAAAAAACTACAAAAAATTAAAAAATAAAAAAACACAAAAAAAACATTAAAAACACTTTTTGTTTTATCATTAAAAAACATGTTTTTTATTTTAAATGGCCATTTAATTTATCGCATTTTTTTCTAAAAAAACTCATTTTCTGGAAATTGACGGGCAATCCACCCTTGAGACAAACTCATCTAGTGTGTATTATTTAACATTCACAATTGAATTTTGATCAGCCTTACAAACAAGGATCATATCATCGGTATAGAAAATGCTAGGATTGAAAAGTTCAGGACTAACAAAGCTAGGCAACATAATTATGTTCACTTGCCTTTCCCATCTTAATCTTCTAGAGAGGATCTCAAAGAATGAAAAGCAAGGGGAGATTGGATCACCTTGTCGTCGTCCCCTGTTGGTTGCAAAGAAGGATCCCCGTCTGCCATTGATGACCAAAGCAATGAACTAGCTGTAATAATTCTGCATACCCAAGCATCACTAAAACTGAAATCAGAAAGCCAATATTCCACCAAACCGCCACGTTACTTTATCATATGCTTTGAAAATATCAACTTTCAGAAGCAAGGACTGATCAACTTTGTGATTATTGAGACTAATTTCCTGCTCGTGGACAAGGAGGATCTGATGTTGAATGAATCAACCGTGTACCATATCTAAAATAGTCTTTGACAGCCTCTGCAGCATCTCCACAGATGATGCTTTAAAATTTTTGGTAAAATTCAGCGGAAAATCTGTCTGAGCCTGATGACTTCTCTGCTTTCATACTAAATACGAGTGATTTGACCTGATAATCAGTAATTGGCCTCAACAAGGCATCATTTTCTTTATTATTTATGAGTGGGCCAACAATCAGATCATCCACATTGACGCAATCATCTCTTTCTTCTATGAAAAAATGGAAGAAAATAATCTTTACGTGCGTTTTGTATGGGCTCCAACCCTTCAACCAAAGCACCAATGATCTCCACAGCTGACGGCTTCTTCTTTGTCTGATTATTCTTAACATTAGCTTGGAAAAAGGGGGCCCTCCTGTCTCCACGTAGAAGCCAATTTGGTCTGGATCACAAGAGGCCGCAGTCTCGTATCAGGAAGTTAACAACCCATCACAAGAAGCCGCAGTCTTATTTTTTTCGAGCCTAGGATCGAGTCGGGCCGAGTACCGGGTACCCGTTGGCGCCCAACCAGGTATAATATACCCATGTAAAAATCTATTTTTCCAAGAAGCTGAAAGGAAGGGTATTAAAAGCAAAATTTAAGGAAATGTGCTTATGATATAAATAATGCAGGGTTGCAGAAACGCGTATTTTTGCATGTTGTACGGGATAATGTTGTCACAATTACCCAAAAAAAAAAGGATCCAAAGACTCAACTGTTCGGGTATCTGCCATTTTTTAAATATCTTAAACAATTTTCAGTTCCAAAATTTAAAAAAATCTAATTGTAACACCGGATGTGAGCCGATACAGAATTTATCGGTTTATGTCGGCCTTTAAATTGAAGGTCCAATATATTGGGTTCACTTAAGATGTTTAGTGAGTCGAGTCAACTTCGGCTCCACTCGAACTCACTAGGTTAAACTCAACTCAAATTCGATTTGTTTAAAATGGGTCACACTTAAGCTTAGTGGAGCGTGACAAAAGTGGCACTGATCGTCGAATCGATAGGAACCTCCGGCGATCACCGCCCTCCTGCAGGGCTGCTTTTCCTCTTGGGTGAGAAAGTGACAAAGCTGCAGTGATGGTCGAATTGACAAGAACGTTCGGCAGGGCTCCGCTTTGTAGCGAGGGTAGTCGATGACAGACTGTTTTTCCTCCTCGGTGAGATCGTGACGGAAGTGGCAGTAATCGCCGAATAGACAGGAACCTCCGACAACCACCGCCCAACAGGACTCCGTTTTGTGATGCTTCTAATGCATGTCAGTTAGCACATTGTTCTTTTGGGGATCGTCTGCCTACAAATATAAACCGCTAGCATTGATTTTTTGACATATGTGTGAGCACAAGGGACTCTAATCGGACTTGGATTTGAGTTTCTTTATATATGTCTGCATTGATCAGATTGAACTTGTTTACCATTTCCTGACGGAAGTAGCAACGATCGCCGAATCGACAGGAACTTTCAGCAACTACCGCCCTCCTACAGGGCTGCTTTTCCTCCTGGTTGAGAAAGTGATGGAAGCAACAACGATGGCCGAATCGACAGGAACGTCCAGCAACCACCGCCCGGCAAGGCTCCGCTTTGTAGCGAGGGTGGCTGATGACAGACTGCTTTTCATCCTTGGTGAGATCGTGACAGATGTGGCAGTGATCGCCGAATGGATAGGAACCTCCGACAAACACTGCCCAACAGGGCTCCATTTTGTGATGCTTCTAATGCATGTCAGTAGCACATTGTTCTTTCGGTGATCATCCGCCTACAAATATAAACAGTTAGCATTGAATTTTGGCATATGTGTGAGCACAATGGATTCAAATCAGATTTGGATTTGAGTTTCTTTGTATACGTCTACATGGATAAGATTGAACTTCTTTACCATTTCCTCTTCGGTGAGAGCGTGACGGAAGTGGCACCGATCACCGAATCGACTTCGGCAACCACCATCCTCCTGCAGGGCTGTTTTTTCTCCTGGGTGAGAAAGTTATGGAATCGGCAACAATGGCCGAATCGACAGGAACGTCCGGCAACCACCGCCCGGCAGAGCTACACTTTGTAGCAAGGGTGGCCGATGACAGACCGCTTTTACTCATCGGTGAGATCGTGACAGAAGTGGCAGCGATCGCCGAATTGACAGGAACCTCCGGCAACCACCGTCCAGCAAGGCATCGTTTTGTGATGCTTCTAATGCATGTCAATTAGCACATTGTTCTATGGACGATCGTTCTTTTACAAATAAAAACTGTTAGCACTAACTTTTGACATATGCGTGAGCACAAAAGACTCTAATCTGATTTGGATTTGAGTTTATTTGTATACGTCTGCATGGATCATATTTAAATTATTTACCATTTCCTCTTCGGTTATAGCGTGACGGAAGTGACACCGATCACCGAATCGACAAGAAACTTCAGCAATCACCGCCCTCCTGCAGGGCTGCTTTTTCTCCCGGGTGAGAAACTGATGATGGAAGCGGCAGCAATGGTTGAATCCATAGGAACGTCCGACAACCACCGCTCAGCAGGGCTCCGCTTTGTAGCGAGGGTGGCTGATGACATACTGCTTTTCCTCCTCAGTGAGATCGTGACGGAAGTGGCAGCGATCGTCGAAGGGACAGGAACCTCCAGCAACCACCGCCCAACAGGGCTCCGTTTTGTGATGCTTCTAATGCATGTCAGTTAACACATTGTTCTTTCGGTGATCGTCCGCCTAAAAATAGAAACTGTTAATATTGATTTTTGGCATATGTGTGAGCACAAGGGACTTTAATCGGATTTGGATTTGAGTTTCTTTGTATACTTCTGCATTGATCAAATTAAACTTGTTTACCATTTCCTCTTCGGTGAGAGCGTGACAGAAGTGGCACCGATCAACGAATGAACAAGAACTTTCGGCTACCAACGACCTCCTGCAGGGGCTGCTTTTCCTTCTGGGTGAGAAAGTGACGAAAGCGGCAGCAATGGCCGAATCAACAGGAACGTCTGTTAACCTCCGCCCGGTAAGGCTCCGCTTTGTAGTGATGGTAGCCGATGACAGACTGTTTTCCTCCTCGATGAGATCATGACGGAAGTGGCAGCGATCGCCAAATGGACAGGAACCTCCGGCAACCACCACCTAGCTGGGCTCCATTTTGTGATGCTTCAAATGCATGTCAGTTTGCACATTGTTCTTTTGGCGATCGTTCTTTTACAAATAAAAACTGTTAGCATTAACTTTTGCATATGCATGAGCATAAAAGATTCTAATCTGATTTGATTTTGAGTTTATTTGTATACGTCTGCATGAATCATATTGAACTTGTTTACCATTTCCTCTTTGATTATAGCGTGATGGAAGTGGCACCGATCGTCGAATCGATAGGGACCTCCGGCAACCACCGCCCTCCTCCAAGGCTGCTTTTCCTTCCGGGTGAGAAACTGGTGATGCTAGCGGCTGCGATGGTCGAATCGATAGGAACGTCCGACAACCACCGCCCAGCAGTGCTCCATATTGTATTGCTTATAATGCATGTCAGTTAGCACATTGTTCTTTTGGTGATCGTCCACCAACAAATAGAAACCGTTAGCATTGATTTTTGGCATATATGTTAGCACAAGGGACTTTAAATGGATTTAGATTTGAGTTTCTTTGTATACGTCTGCATAGATTAGATTGAATTTGTTTACCATTTCGTCTTTGCTGAGAGCGTGACGAAAGTGGCACCTGATCACTGAATCGACTCCGGCAACCACCGCCCGGCAGGGCTCTGCTTTGTAGAGGTGGCCAATGACAGACTGCTTTTTCTCCTCGGTGAGATCGTGACGGAAGTGGCAGCGATCTCCGAATGACTGGATCCTCCGGCAACCACCGCCCAGCAGGGCTCCATTTTGTGATGCTTGGACTACATGTCAGTTAGCACATTGTTCTTTCGGTGATCGTCCGTCTACAAATAGAAACCGTTAGTATTGATTTTTGGCATATATGTGAGCACAAGGGACTCTAAACGGATTTAGATTTAAGTTTCTTTGTATACGTCTGCATAGATTAGATTGAATTTGTTTACCATTTCGTCTTCGCTGAGAGCGTGACGGAAGTGGCACCGATCACCGAATCGACTGAAACCTCCGACAACCATCGCCCTCCTGTAGGGTTGCTTTTCCTCCTGGGTGAGAAAGTGACGAAAGCGGTAGCGATGGCCGAATCGTCAGGAACGTTCGGTAACCACCGCTTGGCAGGGCTCCGCTTTGTAGCGAGAGTGGTCGATGAGAGACTGTTTTTCCTTCTCGGAGAGATCGTGACAAAAGTGGCAGTGATCGCCGAATGGACAAGAACCTACGGCAACCATCGCCCAGCAGGGCTCCGTTTTGTGATGCTTTTAATGCATGTCAGTTAGTACATTGCTCTTTCGGTGACCGTCCGTTTACAAATAGAAACCGTTCGCAATGATTTTTGGCATATGTATAAGCAAAATGGACTCTAATCGGATTTGGATTTGAGTTTCTTTGTAGACGTCTGCATGGATCAGATTGAACTTGTTTACCATTTCCACTTCGATGAGAGCATGACAGAAGTAGCACCGATCGCCGAATCGACAGGAATCTCTGTCAACCACCGCCCTCCTGTACGGCTGCTTTTCCTCCAGGGTGAGAAAGTGACGGAAGCGGCAGCGATAGCCGAATCGACAGGAACGTCCGTTAACCTCCGCTTTGTAGCGATGGTAGCCAATGACAGACTGCTTTTCCTCCTCAATGAGATCATGACGGAAGTGGCAACGATCGCCGAATGGACATGAACCTCCGGCAACCACCTCCCAGCAGGGCTTCGTTTTGTGATGCTTCTAATGCATGTCAGTTAACACATTATTCTTTCGGTGATCCTACAAATGAAAACCATTAGCACTGATTTTTGGCATATGTGTGAGCACAATGGACTCTGATCGGATTTGGATTTGAGTTTCTTTGTACACGTCTGCATGGATCAGATTGAACTTGTTTATCATTTTTTCTTCGGTGAGAGCGTGACAGAAGTGGCACCAATCGCCGAATGGACATGAACCTCTGGCAACCATCACCCTCCTGCAGGGTGCTTTTCCTCTTGGGTGAGAAGGTGATGGATGCGGCAACGATGGCCGAATCGACAGGAACGTGTAACAACCACCATGTCTGGTAGGGCTCCGCTTTGTAGCGAGGGTGGCCGATGACAGACTGTTTTTCCTCATCGGTGGGATCGTGATGGAAGTGACAGCGATCGCCGAATGGACAGGAACCTCCGGCAACCACGGCCCAGCAATGCTTTGTTTTGTTATGCTTATAATGCATGTCAGCACATTTTTCTTTCGGTGATCGTCCTTTTACAAATAGAAACTGTTAACATTAATTTTTGGCATATGTGTGAGCATAAGGGACTATAATCGGATTTGGATTTGAGTTTCTTTGTGTATGTCAGATTGAACTTGTTTACCATTTCCTCTTCGGTGAGAGCGTGGCGAAAGTGGCACCGATTGCCGAATCAACAACAACCTTCGACAACCACCGCCCTCCTGCAGGAACGTCCGGCAACCACCGCCCGGCAGGACTCCGCTTCATAGTGAGGGTGGCCGATGACAGACTGTTTTTCTTCTTCGGTGAGATCGTGACGGAAGTGGCAGCAATCGCCGAATGGACAGGAACCTCTGACAACCACCGCCCAGTAGGGCTCTGTTTTGTGATGCTTTTAATGCATGTCAGTTTGCACATTGTTCTTTTTGTAAAGTTAACAAGCTATCACAAGAAGCCGCAGTCTCATACACACGAAGTTAACAACTCACCACAGAAGGTCAAATCTCTCCATTCCCCTGCCCTATGAATTCTAGGGTGCATGTCAGTAAGCCTGGGCATCGGGCCGGCCGGGCCTGGTAAGGAGTCTAGCTTGGTCCGACAATTAAAACCTGAGTTTGAGCTCGGCTTGATTAAATTTTAAAATATATTTTCATATTTTATAAAAATTAATAAAATAAATATTGAAAATTATTGAGCTCACCTGAGTCAACCCGATGCTGTTTTTTTCGGCCTGGGACCGAGTCGGGCTGAGTACTGGGTACCCGCTGGAGGCCTGACCCATGTATAATATACCCATGTAAAAAATTACTTTTCCAAAATGAAAAATAACTTATTTTGTTTGACGTGCCTCACGGCTTCAAGCACTTATTGGAGCACCGGTGCCATTACAGGTGAGCATAATTTTATTTTTTATTTTTTAAATTCATTGAGCAAACTTAGTTTTTTATATATATGTACTTTTCGACATAATCGAATGAATAAAATGTTGTCGAATAGCCGACGTTACGAGGCCAACGCCTTTATTTGAGAAAAAAAGAAGTTCATATTAGCAAATCCAACCATGCATATGGATTAAAAATATTTTTATTTTGATTGAAAAACACAAAATGCGTTGTGTAAATTGGATTTTTTTGTTCAATTTCAAAAATTAACCATCTTAGCTTTCTCGGCTCATAACCGAGATATCATGTTTTTCGATATGTTGTTTTGTTGCTATCCCATTTTCTGTAAACTTCACATCAATTCGTATCACTAAATTTACGAGACAACTTAACATATCGGAAAATACTTCATATTCAAAGATGCATAACGTAAGGATCCAATATAAAAGGTTTTTTGCTCCAGGACAATAATGCATTATGTTGCTAAGATATGAAACACTATAAAATATAGAAAAATTGAAATACCCTGGCCGTCCATGCTGACGGATGAATTTTTATTTTTTAAATCTGCCGTTGTAACTTGTAAGCGGTCGTCGTAGGTGAATTAGCAGCGGTTTTGGTCCGACCACAGTTTTTAATTTAAAATTTTTCACAGCAGTTTTCTAAAATCTTTGGGAGCAGATGTTTTTAAAAAATCCATCCGGCAATGTACGGATTTCAATTTCTCACGAAATATGAAGTGGTTTTGTAGACTGGTTTGATTTGGTTCTTTCATTCAATGGGCTCTTCAATAGCCACATGGATTGATCTTGAGGACGGAGAGGTAGCGTGCGTCCGTTGCACTCATTTTTAGGACCACAAAGCAGCAGTATTATACCTTCTCTCACCACTACCTATTTGATTGAAAAAACCAGAGCCTCTAATATATATATATATATATATATATATATATATATATATATATATATATATATATATATATATATATATATATATATATATATATATGAATCGGATTAAAATCGAATATATCTTTAATGATATTCACATATTCAAATTGGATTTTCACATATTCGGTTTTGAATTTAGATTTGAATTCGAATAAAAAAAGTCATATCCAAATCCGAAATCTGATTTTACAATCTGAACCTGGTTTTTATATTTATATCAGAATCTGAATTTTGAACGGGATTTTGTCAATTTTCAAAATTCAATAGCATTACATACAGAATATTTGTCTAAAATGAATTCGATCTGAATCTGTATCTGAATCTGTATCCGAATCTATAGATATTTATATATATTCGAATCTGAATCCGGTCGGATGTCATTTATTAAATCTGAATCAGATTCGATTTCTTAATCGGATGTTAAATTTTTTTCATATGTAAACTTTTTGGATTGGATCTGTTGGATGTCCAATTCAAATCAGACATATTGACATCCCTAATACACAGTGACTCCGGTTATTTTCGTCTCAAGTGAATTGCTCAGCAGAATTGTCTCACTACTCCGCCTGTAGGCGGCTCTACCCGGCACCGGCCGGCCAGCCAAGGGACGGCACCTTACCCTTGCTGTCCATTTGAAAGTTATAATTTAGAGAATTCTTTTTGCTACCTCTTTAATTTTGATTATTTGCAAAAAAATGCTTATAGACTCATTTCACCAAATCTTAGATAGACCAGGAACTAAATCCAGTTTGGTTTATGCAGTTAACTCTGTCAGTTTGGATTTGTCTTCTCATTTTCCATAATTGTGAACTAGGGTTCCAAAATAAAAAATTAATAAAGCATAAAAAAATGAAATTAATAGTTTTGCATGTGCATCTCATGTAAACTAATGAAATGCTAAAAATGTGTATGCATATTAATAGTTGCGTTTGTATTTAGGTCTAGACAATAGTAGTTTTGAAATTGTGCTTTGCATGCCTATGTAGATGACTGTGACATCATTTGCTGATGCATATGAATTATATAATAGCCATATCATATTGTTTTGTTTCCTTCGATTGAGCCTGTGCATTTATGCATTATTATTGATATCAAAAGGCTTCGATATAGATCTAGCTTGGCTCGATGCATATGTATCTTATCTGTCCGTGTTTTGCGAAACTATGAGTTTGCCTTGATTAATATTTGGCATCAAAGCTTCTATGCTAAGTAATGGTATGCATCATGTCACTAAAATTGAACCCGATAGCTAGAAACTTGTATCATGCCATTTATCTAAGTTTAGACATGTTATATATGTTGTTATTGGTTATGTGCTAAGCACATACAATGAATGAATAATATGAGCATTGAAAGAATGTTTAAATATTTTAACTATATAATAAATACCCATAATGTGATTAATTAAATAGTCTGAACTACTAAGAGAAACAAAGTGGCATGATTAATAGTTTGAACTACTTAGTTTTGAAGTAGGCCTGGCATCGGGCCAGCCCGACACCTGAAATCTGAACTTGAGCTCAACCCGGTTAAAATTAAAAATATATATGCTTTTAATATAAAATGATATATAAATATAATTCATCATAATAAAATATTATAATTTTATATAAAATATTATTATAATTTATTAATAAAATATAGATTCATTCACATGCAAACATCACATTTCATGGACATAAACAAGGTTTTTTTGTCAAATATGGCTAATAGTTCGTTGATCTTGCACAGTTTTTTCGTTTCAATTTCCTGCTTCAACTCCTTTTGTTTTTTGTTTGATTTATCTTTTAAATAGTATTGATTTCTTATACTTATTAAATGTTTCACGTTTTGGAAGCAAGTGGGGTCTCGTGAGGCGTATGTTTCAAGGAGCTCACCATTTAAAACGTGAATTTAGTATTGAAACTTGAGTGAACTTAGGTGCAGTTATGCGGAGTAGCCCCACGAGATCCTAATTGATTGAAAATTTGTTAACTATATGTTCATTGCCATATGAAAAAAGTTTAATCCATGCAGCTCTGACAGGTTGACAGCATAAAAAGGACATAGGCAGAGCCAAGGGGGGCCCGCAGGGCCCTAACCAACCCAAACCCTCCCCCTCTCAGTTATTTTAAATTTGTATGTAAATTTTAGAAAATTTTAATTGTCATATATAAAAATTTTAAAAAATGATATATCAACTATGATACAAGAAAATATTTCATATCCAAAGCTATGGTCCCCAAGATATGGTCTTAGAGGCAGTAAAAAGAATTTAAGTTAATATTAAAATTCCTTTAGTGGGCCCATTGAAAATGGCTTTACATATTAAAATGATAGTTTTCTAAAATAAAAGAATTTTAGTTTCTGCCTTCCATTTCCAGCATTAAATGCACAGAATGTTTATGGATTACAAATTTCATTGCCCAATATGAACTGCGTTAATATGTCTGAAAGAAGGTTTGTGACTTTATGGATTCTAAAATTCACAAAATTTACATGAGTCTACAAAAAAAAAAAATCATAAAAAAGTAGAATTAAGACATACTTAGGGAAAAAAAAAACTTCATCATGGTAGAAATCAACCAGCTAAACCCACATTGAGGCACCGATAGGACCTGATTATCATCAAATTTATATGAAACTTCTACTTGGAAAGCAGAGGTCCATAATTCCAAGTTCTTACATGAAACTAAGTGGGGCAACTCAAGTAGTTGATTTTTATAGGCGTAGAGCCATCCAATTCCCAATAATAGTGTCATAATGTACTAGGGTTTGATTGTTAATGGCGGATTTGGTGCGTCGATTGGTGCAGTATAGTTAAATGGGCTAGTAAAAGTACTTCATTTCGATTCTTGTGGACGCTACTCTTTTAAACTGCCACGTTCCAAGCAAAGCTCCGAGAATGAAAAAATGGATGGACGGTTTTGACCCCTAGTCAAATCACCAATGGGTGAGTATCCATGTTAGTGATGCAATTGCCTCAATAATAAATAAATAATTCTTATATGTGGAAAATGCCTCAATAATAGTACCATACTATAATAGGGTTAGATCAGCCACATGTCAACGGTGGACTGGATGGGCATTCATTCGGCAACATGGTGGCAGAGACGGAGCCAGGATTTTTTTCAGGGGCGGGCCGAACAGTCCAATCTCTAGATCCGGGTGGAGCCAAACTGAATACGAATCCAAACAATACATGTCGCAACTAAATTTTTTTTTTTTAAATCAGCAGCTATGCTTTAACTTGCATACCTGTTTCCTTTCTTCTCCTTCTCCCTTTGTAGTATAAAGAGTTAATATCATAACTCATAAGAATTCAAAAGAGAAACTGACTGTCTACCAACCCCCATCATGTCCCTTGCACCTACCCTTCAGGGATCATTCCCCAACATGTTGTTGGTACAAAATCTAGACGACAACATGCATATGATCAGAGAAATACCTCACTTCATGTATAATAAACATTCACCTGTTTCACCTTTGGATACTAGCAAACATTCAATCAAGCTTCAAGAAATTGTGTAACAACATATACAGAATAAGGCTGGAACCACACCAGTAAGATGTTATTTCTAACCATAGTCATAGAAAACTTGTTTTTTTTTTTTTTTGAAAAAAATGTGATAAATTAAATGGTCATTTAAAACTCAAAAAAACTTGTTAAAAAAAAACATTAAAATGAAAAAACACGTTTTTTCACTTTTTTAAACAGTTTTTTTTTTCATTCTCTGTTTTTTTTATTTGTTGCAAATCTATTTTTTTTATTTGTTGCAAATCTACTTATCCTTTGATGTTTGTGTTATTAGTTTCTCACTTGCTTAGTATTCCCTCCATTTTTAGTTTTTTAAAATTTTTTAAAATTTTTTAAAATTTACCATATTTTTCCCTGTTCGCCTTATTATATCCAATAAAAACCTTGCCGTTCAAAAACTCTAAAACTTTATTTGTGACTATGTTTTAGTTTTTAACTTTATGGGCAAACTAATAAATGTGACTGTTGGGCAGCAATTAAACAATATTTAACTAACCGCCACCAAAATGACATCAACCACTGTAAAGAGTTCAATTAATTCATTCCAACTAAATCCACAACAGTATAAAACGTGTGGTTTTATGAGAAAACAACAATAAAAATCTAATGAAGCAAATTTGAAAACATATTAAACCATATTCAAACAAGTCAGCAAGTAAATTACATGTCTTTGCCCAAAGTGTAATCAGAAAATGTAATAAGAAATGTGTGACTTAAATTACATGTCTTTTCTTGTGACCGTTGTATTAAAATGTGAACAGAAAATGTAATGAACCGACTCGCTCTCACACCAGGCTCGGTCCCCTGGTCCGACGGATTTGAACCCACCTCTTAACAGTACTTCTTTTTACAGTTGTTTGCACTGCTGGCAGTCGACTGATCGCTGTCGCAATTCCTAGAATGAAGATGGACTAACATTTACACACCACCAATCTTAATTTTCTCGTTATGTTATGTTCCTTTCATTCCTCCCGTAATGCAATCTTGTAGAGTGCGATCAGAACATCCTTTTAGGCAACTTCACTGGTCATGACATGATCTTCTGACCTGTAACATCTCACATATAGATTGAAAAATTAATGAGAAAGTGAAAAGGCATATAAGATTTGCTATCTAACTTTTAAACATCTGTACACATATATCTATGTATAAAACCCTCGTAACCACTTGAGAAACACTAAATCAAAGAAGCCACGAAAAGAAGATCAACTTACTCTTAGATGTCGATGGATGTTCAACATGTATATGATCCTCTCCACCTAAAAATAGCAAATATTAATATATATAAGGCACTATATTAGAAGCCTCCGGGAAAATTGTGTACATTTTTCTCATATATATCATCATTTGTATAAGCACACTCATGTTCAGCTTATGAAAAGTAACAAAATATAAAAAAGTTTAAGAAAGAACGATGAAAGTACCTCTTTGTATCAGTTTGCAACGTATGTCAAACGGCAATCTATAGAGGGTTCATTTTGAGCCACTGAAACGCAGAAATGTAATAGAAGTATGTCTTTTATCAATTGTATAATGTATGTTAAAAGGAAATATATAGAGGGTTCATTTTGAGCCTCTAAACATGCAAATATGTTAAACATATTACGAAAGAATTCGTTGAAAAATACCATATTTAAATCTTTTGAAAATTTACCAAAAATAACAACGAGAAAATACCTTTTTACAATTGAATTATTTAAAATAAAAAAATGAAATGTGTCCTACCTTCACGTTCCTCATTGTCATCTTGCTGGATGGCTACGTTTCTCCTTCATTTCTTTTTGGCTGAAGAAGGGCCTTAAATGCAAAAAGCAGGAGAAACAGGTTGCATAATCGCGTGTTTGGTTACATATGGTAAGAGGCATGAAAGTCACATTTAATTACCAGACAACAGATCAGGTAGCAACTGAGTCACCTTAATATTAATCCAAAACCAAATGTAACCTAATAACTTAAGGGACATACCAAGTGACACAGAACGTGGGAATGCCAATGGGGGTGTGAGTGATACTCGAGTTGACGGGTATACAATAAAACCAATGATGAGCCAAACAATCTCTAGACTAGGGCTGCAATCGAGCCCAAGCTTGGCCAGTTCGAGCTTGACTCGGCTCAAAAAGCTCGAGCTCCTTATAGCAAGCTCGAGCTTGACTCGACTACACAAAATCAAGCTTGAACTCGACTAATTTAACCCATTTAACTCGTTTAAGCGTTAACTCGTATAAACATTAAGTTAATGTTTAACTAGTGTAACTTGTGAAAATTTGTCTTTACCAAGTTAAAACTGATGAACAGGTTTTGGCAGTATTATATATATGTGGGTCGTGTCGAGTATAAACGAATCGAGTATAAACTAATATTTTTTCTAATGTTTGTTGTGGCATTAGGATACAATGTATTCCATCTTTTCAATTTAACCGATTGAGATTTTAAGAGGGCGTTTGATGCACGAGCAATATGCTGTAGCGCGGGGGAATAAATCCTCGGATTTTAATCTCCCGTCCCGCCTATCCCGCGCGAGACAAGAGCGCAGATTTGTTTTTGGGAAAAAGTCGGGCCTCGGAACTCGGAAGTTCCGAGCGCAGACAGATTTTCTGCTGTCTTAGGGCAGCAGCTCGCCCTCCGTGTCTCCCCTCTGTCCCTCCGTTCAATTCGTCGCCCTCTCTCTGTGCTCAACAAACGCCGGCCAACCCGACTGCAGAAGGCCACCCGCGGCGACATTGACAGGTGTCATCTCCCTCTCTCCCTTTTTCATTTCTCTCTTTTCTCTTGCTACTCACTCTCGATCTCTCGTCTCTCCTTGCCAGCCACCTGCAGCCCGAAGCATCTCTCACCGGCCGAACGCAGCGCCGCATCTCTGAGGTTACTCCCTCTCTCTTTACGTCTCCTGCTCTGTCAATGTGACGCACCGATAGCAGCTGCAACCGAAACGCTTTCTTCTAGCCATCCTTCTGGAAGCCTCATTCAATTCCTATTTCTCTTCCTAATCAAGATAGTCCCAAGCCGAAGGGATCTAAGTAAAAGGATCCCATCGGTAGGATCGTTTTCCATCCGTAGGTCCTAATTAATTAGTAGCTGTCGTTAATTAATATGCATGTGCTTTGTCCCATCGGCCATCAGGTGGCTGGCTATTTACTCGGAAATACATATCACATCTTTCGAGTGAGACGATTTGGACACGCTCGCCAGTGACGAAAAATGCATAGATATTGTCTTAGTTTTTTGATAGTTTTGATTAGTAATATGGTATTATAATTACATTATTTAGCAAACGGTTTTAACTTTTAATTTTTAACTTTTTACAAAAGTGGTAACTTTTTACAAAAGTGGTAACTTTTTTGTCAAGCCAGATTTTGAATGTGGGTGTCGTATCCGTATCATTGTATCAGAAGATAATCTTACAACTTACAATGTGCCTGCAATTTGCCATCTCTGCAGGGGAATCCCATTTCTAAAGGGATCTGGTTTCGCTCTCTCTCGCTCTCTCTCTCCTCCCCACCACCTTGAAACTTAGTTTGATTGATTAACGGCTGTAAGTGGGGGTTGTCCTTTGATCCTGTACTCTCTCTTTCTTCTTCTCCATTTCCGGGCGGATTAACCAAGGTTCCAGGTTTGCATAAGTCCCTTCAGAATCTGAATATTTTCCCCGTTGGGTTGCTCATTTAGCAAACCCTCAAAGCTCCCCATCTTCATTGCTTTCTTCTTTTGGTTCTTTGTAGTTGAAATGGCGAGTGCCTCTCACCTTTTCTCCCCTTCTTCAATGGGCATGTCTGGATCTGGTCGTTGTTGGGGGAGGAGGAGGAGGAACAGACTTATTGGCCTCAGATGCAGGATGCTCGAGGAGCACTCCGCCGTGGGATCCTCATCTTCACCGAAGCCTCGTTTCCCAAGGTCTGCATGTTTTCTCTGGACCTTACTGTTTCAGCTGTTGTTTCATGTGATGGTATCTGTGTTTGCGGTAACGGTAAGAAAGATTTTCATGTTGGGGCTTGTTCAAGTTGTTAGTTTTCATGGAGCAAAAGATATATGCACTAAAAGTTTGTTTTCTTGTATGAAAATGATCATTGTTGCTTGCAGTCTACGGAAAATTCAATCCATCACCGGAATATTGTCCTTGTAGTGTTATGGTTATTTCGTTGGATCGTTATAATATTATCCTTCTAGTGTTATGGTTGTTTTGTTGTTCTAGAATCAATCATTAATAAATTCTTTTGTTGACCTTCTTCCATCAAGTTTTTTTATAGTACTTGTTATGGCATTTCGATACCAACTACATATTTTCACTTAGATCGTTTAAGCTTTATGTTTTGATAGTACAAGTCCAAGTGCGTTGCTTGCTCCCCTTCTGCAGGGAAGCATTGGAGACCGAACAATGACAAGTGAGATTTGTCCATGAACGGCTCACTGTTTCAAGATTCTTGAGCAGATGGCGTAACTTAGTAGGACTGTTACAAGTCGTGCACCAAGAAGAAACCAAAGTTGCGATGAAAAAGAAAAGATTTATTTTGTTGTGTTCATTTGATCCAACAGTGATTTTGCTTTTATATTGATACCTGGATAATTAGGGATAGGCTCCATTCTTCCATACATGCCTTCAGAAATTTTGCTTGAACTTACATGAGATCTTACATTAAGTTGAGTATTTACCTTTGCAGTGTTATAGGTCTCGTCCTTGCAATCTCCTAGAATGCTAATTGAGTGTGCAGGCAGATCGTAGCTTGTGCCATGGAAATGTACAGTGGCATTATTTCTTTTGTCTGTATTCACAAGAAATGCTACACAGCCTTTTGCTTTTCCTTGGAATATGTAGACCTCCTGGAACTGCCCCAACGAAGAATAAGTTGGTGTCCCCATCAGTAATGGTGCTTCATAAAGCTTTATTGCAGAATGCAAGTCTTTGAGATGACCCCATTTTGGTTGCCTTACCAAGCCATATTCATTAATAGGAGCATCATCATAATAGCTTGTGGTAACACACGATAAGCTTTTCCTTCCAAAATTAGTTCCTCCATAGTACATGTAATAGTCCACGAAGCTGCCATTCTTCTTGGCAATAAAAAGTGCAACAACATAGGCAATGTCGTCAACTTTTCTTGTTTTCGGATCACTCCCGAACACTTGGTATTGAGAAGTCCAATTCTCTGTCCACAGAGCTGGGTTCATAGGTGAGTTTGGGCCAGCAAATGGTCTCTCCACAGTTCAGCCCATTGCATGTATTTATCACAGGATCAAGGGCATCATCTTGCTTGCACATGATCCAAGGGACGCCGGTGTCGAGACCAACCACCATTTGAGCAGCCCTCTTCATGTATGCAGCACCCGCCTTGTGGTATCCCATTTCATAAGTTCCATACTCATTCTCGATCTGAGACATGTTGATAGGACCTCCTTGTGAGGCATACAGTTTTTCAGATTTCATCAGTTGAACAATCTTGGTGGTAAAGCTCCATGTAGAATTTGAAAGGTTTGTTGTTGGTCCGGAACTCTATGCCTGGAACATCATGCAACCAGAGAGGAAAGCCCCCATAGTTCCACTCGGACTCGATGTAGGGTCCTATCCTCAGGCTAGCTTACAAACCCTGAGCCTGAACTTCCTTTAGAAACACCACCAAGTCACAATTTTCTTCGAAATAATACTGTCTAGGCACTGGCTCATGCAGGTTCCAGAACACGTATGTCTGGATCACATCCAGCCCTCCTTTCTTCGCTTTTGCTATCAAGTCTGGCCACATTTGCGGCGTGCTCCGAGGGTAGTGGATGGAGCCGGAGAAGAGCATCCTTCTCTGGCCGTTGATCAAGAGAGACCTCCCATCATAGCTGATTGCCTCTGGCGCTTGCTCAACTTCTCCTGCCACTGCTGCGGCCACGGCCGCCGCCACCAGCAGCACCACCCTCAGAGCCTTACAGGAGGAGGAGGAGGAAGAGGTAGAGGGGGAGGAGGAGGAAGTGCCCATCTTCCAAGGGCTCTTCATTTAAGAGATTCAGATGGTCTGAGGGGCGCTGTTACAGGAGAAGGTATCCAGTGGGGAGGCGCCAGAGGCAATCAGCTACGATGGGAGGTCATTTGGTATGCCGAAGATCCTAGCTTCCTGTTGTTTTTCTTTTTGGAGAATTAATGCGTAAACTTTCATCACATTTGTCAAGGGTTCTAAAAGAAGAATTGCCCTCTAATGGCATTGTAGGAGTCATTTAACACCATAAAAAATTGAATGATCTTTTCCCTTTGAATCTGGTCTGCGTAGGCTCTCATTGCCCCACACGAGCATTTTGGAAAGGTGGAATATGAACTCAATTCGTCCCACAAAGCCTTCATTTTTGTGAAATATAAGGTCACCAACATAGGTTCTTGCTGTAAATGAGAAGGAACTTTGGATTTGGTAAATCCTGGTGGCAAGATTTTTGGTAAATCTTTCCTTTAGATCTTGCCAAACCTCTTTCGCTGTAGTTGCATAGATAATGCTACTTATAATATCTTTGCTAATTGAATTTAAAATCCATGATAGTACAAGATGGTTACACCGAACCCAGGAAAGATACACTGGGTCTATTTTCATAGGTTCAGTGATTGAACCATCAATGAGACCAGTCTTGTTTTTTGCTGAAATAGCCATAGACATGGCTCTACTCTATGTACCGTAGTTATCCTTATTGAGAGACTGTGACACCAATATATTTCCAAGATTATCTGAATGATGAATGTAATAAGGATTAGGCATCACCTGGTATCAGATCTGCAAGCTGTTTTTCTTTAAAAGCAAAAGTTATTTAAATGATTGTTAATTAATATGCATGTGCTTTGTCAAGCCATCGGTTAGGTGACCAATTAATAAGAAGTATGTTTCCCTTCCGAGAGAGACCATTTGAACACATCCCCCCCATAACAAAAAAGATGCAAAGATGACCATGGTATGTGTGGCCTTGCAGACACCTGATGCACAAACTAGAAGGCATGTCCAGCTCTGGCTTGAAGAGGAACTTCAACACATTTTGAGTTTATGAATGGAAATGTTGGTGGATGTTATTAATCATGTACGTTGGCTGTTTGATCATATTTTTTCCGCCTGCCGTAGGTTAATCTGCATCCTCATTAGGACGAACTGTTAACATTTGATTCAAGAGCAATCTAATCGGCACGACCTTAAGGTAGGATGAGTCATAGATGAGGGTGGTGATAGTACCTATCAAAGCAATCCAATGATGCATTAGAAGGTCCGGCTCTACTCTTTAAATGAAGGGAATTCCCAACCTAACCATGTCAATTGTCAAACAGTTCATGGATACCTTGCATTTTTATTTCTTTTGTTGGGGCTCACCTGTTGGTGTCACATCCATCTTGATTTGAAATCTTCTGTGCATGTGAACATCTGACAGTATATTGTTATTATAAGTGTGATGCTTGCTTTCATTAGTTCTGTTTTATCTTAAAATTTTTCTTTTGCTGGACAGTAAGTACACGAGCTACTTGTTTTAGGAAGTGTAAATGATGAGTTGTTAGGTTTGCATTTTATCTTACTTTATCGGTTTATCCTCTTTCTTTTTGGAGGAGGGAAATAACCATCTTTGTCTGTTTCTTCTATAATATGGAAATGCAGAGTTGTAGGGAAGGGTTCTAAACTAATTGGCTGCGGTTCAGCTGTGCCTAAACTCAGCATTTCAAATGATGATCTTGCGGAAATTGTTGAAACATCAGATGAATGGATATCTGTTCGTACAGGAATTCGCAATCGGAGGATCCTTTCAGGTGACCTTTTTTCGAACTAGATAGTGCCTTTTTTTGTTTTCTTGCATTTTTCAGTTATTGATGATTATGTTTCCTGTTTTAGCAAAGCCTATGACTAGATATATGGCATGTTTGAAGATTAATCTGAGCGTTATTCTAGTGCTTCTTTGTATAACGTCAAAACAAAAAGTTTACTAATTTAGACTTGGATAGGGGATGAGACATTGACGGACTTGGCAGCTGAGGCCGCAAGGAAAGCTCTTGACATGGCCAAGGTTGAACCAGTTGATGTGGACTTGATTTTGATGTGCACATCTACTCCTGATGATCTTTTTGGAACTGGCCCTCAGGTACATGCTGGAGGACGCTTTGACTGACTTCTGTTGCTGCTTTTGTTATCTTTGCTATGCCTTGCAAATAAACAGATGTTTGATCAACATCTTGAAATGAAGAGTAGTTCAAGAATAAAGAGTATGTAATACTTGATAATACATCGATAAATCTATAATAACATGCAAAGGAATACGTGGGAAAGACAGAGCCGGAAAAGGTTCTTTTCCTTTTTCTTTTTTTCTTTTCACATAAGGTGGGAGAAGTGCTTTGCTTGTAAGTTAGACTAAGTTAGTAACTGATTATCAGAATTTGCTGTAGGCAGCTTCTCATTTTTTCCTTTCAGGGCATCCCTTCTGAGATTGCATTCTATGTCTTCCTAACAATATTGTTATCATATATGCTACTTTTACTTTTTCCCTTGTTATGAGAGGTCCAGTATCAGTGTTTATTCATCTTATGTCTCCTTGAATATTGTTCATAAATTTCATATGGATTCTGCTGAGCTGCAAGGAGAGTTTAGAGACAAAGCACCTTTAGATTGTTGCGCAGTTACTTAGCTGCATAAATGACTAGTCATTAGTCAAGACTCATGACACTGAAGAAGGGAAGAATAAAAGAAATACATATTTTTATAAAAGTGGTATGATTATGACATGAAGAAGTTTTTATCCACAATATGGACATTATTACAGACAAGTGTCAAAGTCCATGTTTTGGAAACTACTGTCTCAATATTAGCATCTGGAAGAAAGTGTATAATATCTGGGACAGTATCCTTAATGTATCTAGGTAACGTGACTATATAAAAATATCAGCCATCTTCCTTGTCTCAAAAACTCTACTTAGATATGATTAACATTATCTTTTCATGGTCGGGAAATACTGAAGAAACAAAATTTGGAAAAACGTAATTGTTGAAAGAGAGAATATCTAGCTGATTTAGAAGCAGTACTGTCAATTCAAATCAATCTTCTGAATGATCAGTCATGAGGCTTGCTTGTCCGGCAGACATTACAAGGCCATCTTTAGCATCTTCAAGGAATCTCATTCTTTAGGTGTCATCAGAAGATGCAAGCAAACTTGTGGTTTAATGGAAATCCTCTGAAATTTAGCTGGTCAGCATCTGTGATTCAATGCATTATCCATACACTCAGCATAATCAAAGTGTGTGTGGTCTCTGTCTTTGGAGAATCAAATTAAGTCACACAGGTGCAAGCACCCGAGTCGACTCGGGTGTGGGTGTGGCCCGACACGGCACCCAACTCGATTTGACTGAGTAGGGTGCTGCTCACCGCACTCACTCTTGTTTTTTCTTGTTTCTTTTTATTTTTTTCTTCTCTTATCTTTTTTGCCCTTTTTCTCTTTCTTCCCCCATTTTATTTAATAAAACTTTGAATTCTGTATGAGATAAAGGTAATCTTGATAAAAAAAATTAACAATATAGACAAAGAAAATTACTTATATAAGAGATTTTATATATATATATATTCCCTTGCCGCATCTGCACTGAATTTTTTTTTTGAAAGTTGTCGCATCCTGCACCCCGCACCCATGTGACGTTAAGCAATTCACTTGGTTCATTATGGAGTCAACAAGCTGGATTATGCAAAATCTCCCACCTATCATGGAATTAAGCTGTTATGATGAGGTGGTTCGGTACTGACTTGTTTTGGCTGTCTCGAGGAAAATAATACAATTATGCAAAAAATTGGACAAGCACTGCATGATATTAAGTGGAATAACCAAAACTTGAGGTTAGGACAGGTGTGCTGCATGCTGGGGTGCTGGTCGCTAAAACTGGATACTCTATTATAAATATACGTAGTTTGATTTTTTTTGTACTTTTTGCATGTCATTGTCCACTTTGTCTTACTCATTTTATTTGAAATGGTATATGTAAGACTCCATCATTTTCCATTTAAATAGTTGGCAATAGTGTAAACTGTAAAGGATAATCCGTAATGTATACTCAAAATGTATTATAAGTCACTGCCAGGTCCAAAGAGAACTTGGTTGCAAGCACGCACTTGCCTTTGATATAACAGCTGCATGCAGTGGGTTCGTGTTGGGCCTTGTAACAGCAACCCGCTATATTAAAGGTACATTGTGTACTTAATACTTGATTTATATGTTTCTTTGTCATAATTTGAACAACTTTCAAATATCTTTTGTTGGATTAATCCTTGTGAAGTTTCAATGAGTAGGAGGTGGGTTTCAGAATATTTTAGTAATTGGAGCAGATGCACTTTCTCGCTATGTGGATTGGAGTGATAGAGGTACCTGTATTCTTTTCGGTGATGCTGCAGGTGCTATGTTAGTGCAGGTATGATTGAGCGTCTTACTTTTTGATAGTTTTAGGTGGAAGGTTGGATGTTGCATGTTGTACTCTTCCTACCACAGTACACTGTCTTTGATTTTAACCTATTTTACATAAATTTGGATGTATTCCACATCTTGCACAATCAATATTGCACCTGGACACCAAGGATGCTTCCTGCACATAGTCAAACTAGTCTTGGTTACGTTCAACATTTCTTTTTCTATTTTTGCTTCAAGAAATTTGATTGCTTATCTTGTATTCACTTGCTTAATTGCCTTACTTTTCTTCTAAAAGTTAGCAACTGTATTATATTTTCAAATTCAAGTTTGCTTTATGGCCTGATGTCCTTAAATATAATGACCTAGAAATGTCGTTCAAATGGATATTCATGTGAAATAACAGTCATATTCTAGTTTGTATGATTACATAATTCTAAATACAAAATATGTTGTACCTACATATATTTACATGTTTATGTCCTGGGCTTTATCATGTAGTACCAGATCTATCTGCGTCTTGTCCCATTTTCTGTATCGTGTAACACAGCTTTTAAAATTTTAGGCAAGCCAAGAAGATGAGGATGGTTTGCTTGGATTTGATTTACGCACTGATGGTCAGGGGCACAGGTACTTTTTTCTATTGCCAATTCATATGCTTATGAAAACAATTTCTTCATGAAATTTTCTTTTGAGCAGGCATCTGCATGCTACCGTCAAGGCTGACAGTTCAAAGCAGAATGGGGCAGCATTTGTCCCACCTAAACCATCCTCCTATTCATGTATCCAGATGAATGGGAAAGAAGTTTTCCGTTTTGCTGTTCGTTGTGTACCAGAGGTGATAGAAGCAGCTCTCAGTGATGCTGGTCTCTCTTCAGCGGACCTGAACTGGTTATTGCTTCATCAGGTATTATATATCTTTGCAAAGCCTTCTAGTGAATCACACCTGTGAAATGTATCCAATTGGACATGTAAAAATTGCAGGCAAACCAAAGGATAATCGATGCTGTTGCAACACGCTTGCAAATTCAAACGGGGAGGGTCTTATCAAATCTGTCTAACTATGGGAACACCAGTGCAGCTTCCATTCCTTTGGCCTTGGATGAAGCCATTCGTGCTGGACAGGTGCAGCAAGGGGATGTCATTGCTACTGCTGGCTTTGGAGCAGGGTTAACGTGGGGTGCTGCAATTGTGAAGTGGGGTTGAAATTCTGAAGACCAGACTCAATACGCAGCGTCAAAATATTCATTAACCCTGTGAGGCATTTGGGTTATTCTTGTTGAATATTTTTGGGCTATACTAGGCGCTTTGGCAATTAATTCCTTATATTCATAAACATTGTATTTCTTTCTTTGATCACAGCTTTAAGCTGCTCATTTGTTTTCAGTCTTGGTAAAGAACCGCAGAAGTTCCCCTTGTATTATTTTTTCAAGCTAATGGGTATCAGATGAAGTGCACTTCATTTTCTCTTGGTTCAAGTTGCTGCCATTATATACCTTGCAGGCATTGGTGCCCAAGAAATGGGAAAATATCATCTTGCGCTGTATGCTTAACATGGAGGAATGTTAACACCCATGAAGACGGCTGCATCTAGTTGGTAAGGCCCAATTTGATTGTCAATGCTGACAAGCGACTAAAACTTATGTTTCCACTTCTCTTCATGTATCGTTGATGTTTTTCCCTTTTACTGGTAAGCTTGAGCTACAAGCTGTATGGGTGCTTGTTTCTGTGAAAGTTTGTTAGCATGTGCCCTGGAATGATTAACTTGTTCTAAACAGAAAGCAAACCATGTTATCTGCAGGTTATCTTAAAGTAGATCTGCCATGTGTTAGTTCCACAATAGATTTAAGATAAACAGTAGCCAAAACTAGTGTGTGGTCCTTTCTGATATTTCACTTGAAATAAGCATAACCAGTTGTGCAGGCGGTTGTGTAGATGACGCGTCACCGGTTTGATACCTATGGGTACTGCTCTCTTGGATTGTAAATGGTGGGATTGTGACACTCCAATTGATGGGTGTACTGTACCTCACCCAAGTCCCAATGCAGCCCATGACCTTGAGGGCAGAGGCCTCTTTTTTTGAGCAGTATGTTGCTAATCTCTCGCTCACCCAGAAGTTCACTATTGATTTACTCTTTGAAATTATCAATGTTTTTAAGTCTTAACATCTATCAAGTTAGTCAAAGACCATGCCTTTTGGTTATCTTAAATAGCCTATGTGGCCAGTTTTGTTTGACTTCTTACAGCTGCTAGGTTGCAAAGAAGAGGTTTGGATTTGGCCTCCAAATCTATTTTTTGTGTAGTGTCCGGTGAAATGCATGATCACTTACCTTTTGACTGTTCATTGTCTCATAAAATTTGGAAACACATTTTATCTTGGTGTTAGATTTTGAAAACTCCAGCTTCTTCCTTTGGTGTTGTTGCTGAGTGGTGGTTTAAGAAGAAATTCTCTTCGAAAGGTTGTAATATTTGTTGGCACATTTGTTTCACTGTGGTTGTTTGGAGATTTGGAGTCCTTCAAAACATGTTTCAGAAATGATATTTAGCCTATAGATATGGCTCAAAAGGAGACCTGAAACATTTTATGGAAGTCATCCTCAAGTAGGACTGGTCTGGTCCTTACAAAGATAATATTTTGAGATGGTTGAATACTAAAATCCTTTCCTCTGTATCCTTTCCCACTGACTGTACGGAATGATGTCTTGAAGTTGCTGTATCTGATATAAGAGGTTGGAGAGGGTTTGCAGCTATCCCTTGCCACAGTGGACTTGTTAAACTGACACAAAAATCTTTCTTTCTGTCTGAGGATGAAATCTTGGGTAACTATGAGCTATTTCAGATGTTACACGAAACTTCTTTAGTAGCATGTAAAGTTGAGGTAAGATCTAACTGTGCTCGGTGGAAACGATGGCTTCAAAGCATTCTGGACAGCCTTGCTGCTATTAATGAGTTGAATTCGAGGTTTGGTGGTGTAGCAGATAAATTTTGGATTGGAAATGGGCGATTATCTGCTGCTGTTATATGTTCACTAGTTGAATAGCCATCCTCGTCGCTGCTGATGGCTCTTGTTCATATTTTGTTGATCTTTGTATATAGCTTTTTTATGTGCTATTTTGTTCATTTCTCAATAAATTGAGGGTCTCCCTCCGCAATTTTCCACCGAAATAGCCCAGCCGGGAACGGACCAGTGTTACCAGAATCGGCCAATTCAAATTGAATTGAAGGCAAACCGATTCACTTTCGTGGCCGATCCAGGGTTGCCTCGTCTCTTGTTTCAATCATTTTTTAAATGCGTTTTTCTAATGCATTTTGGTTCTTATTTGAGTTATTTTTGGTGGTTTTTTCCATATTAAATTATTTTTTATACTTCTATATAATATTTAATTGAACATATATAATATCTTCGCCAAATCGCATCCTTGCCGATGCGTAACGAGTTTTGAAAATAATCTTCTGAAGAGGCCCAACCATGTGGACATTTAAGATCCGTTAACTCTTCCATGGATGGAAGAGTAGCGATCAGATGAGTGTGGTGTTTATCTGCCTCTGGTGAGTGGATAACTCACATTCTCTTACATCAATGGCAGGAATGGAACCAGAAATTTTTTTTAATAGAGCACTAAATATATATAATTTTTTTTTAATAGAGCACTAAATATATGGTTAACAAATTTTTAAAGAGCATACTCAAATCTCGTGTAGTTGTTCTATATAACTGGATCCAAGTTTTCAGTTGATCATAGACAGTGGCTCAAATCTCGTGTAGCTATTCCATATAACTGGATCTAAGTTTATCCAAGTTTCAACATTGAATTAATGTTATAAAAAGTGGGCCCTCATTCCAAAATAGAAGGTGATTTGGGTATTATGTGTGAATGTCGATCCATCCAATTTGGATCAGATATTCGACTGAACCATTCCGAAAAAATTAGATATTCAGATTAAGAAATCTGATCAGGTTTAGATTTAAAAAATAACAACCGATAGGATTCGAATCGGATTCAGATATATATAAATATCCGATCATATCCTGATCAGGATTATTTTTAAACAACCGTCTTATATTTAATTCTCTAATGTTTTCAAAATTGGCCAAACTTGGTTCAAAATTGAGTTTTGGATATGAATGCGAAAATCAGATATGAATCAGATTCAGATTGTGAAATTGGATTTCAGATATGACTTTTCTTTATTTATATTTGAATCTGAACACGTCAATATATGAAAAAGCAGATACAATTAAAGGCATGTCCGATCTGAGTTCAATCTGTCCACATCCCTACTATTGTGACATTCCACCTACAATCATAAAATGTAATGCATTCATTGCCATCTGCCATCAGCTGATTATAATATTTCACATCACAAGTGAAATATCATAATAAAACAATCTATTCTCTCTAAAATGTGGGTACAGTTAGATTTTTTTTTTTTGAGGGACCACCATATAATTTCAATTTTTTATAGGTGCCACTACTAAAATTTGACCCGTTCTAAAACCTGATACTAAAACTGGTCAGGGATATCAACGCGGTCAAAATCAACTTCGCACCATAGGTCGCAGACCAAAGTTTTATATTTTAAAATCAATGGAAGTTCATTGAATCAGGAGAGCGATTCTTGAATCCGTTTTGTTTGAGAGAGTGAAGGCCCATAGACGTGTATAAATTTATACTTTAATTTTTAAATTATTTTAAATTATTTTAAATTAAAAAAAAGAGGCAACACAAGATGATCAGATGGTTGTGGTGACGAATTCCGATGCCTATAATATTCTTCTGGCTAAGGTTGTGTTTGAATAACACGCTCAAAAAATAATGTTTTGAAATTGTTACTGCTTTCTTAATTATTTCTGAGAACCTGGATTGTGTGCTTGGGCAAGAAGATAAATTCAACGTAATGATGCTGTTTTGTCAAAACCATTTTCTTTTAAAATCTGTACATATGTCATCCAAACGCGTCTGAATTCTTCTTCCCTAAACTTAAGGCCCCGTTTGAAGCACAGAGATTTTACTGTGCATTCGGGAAAAACTTATCCTTTTTGTTTTTGTACGGTTTTTCATACTCTAATCAAATACATGAAAAATTGCCATACCAAATTCAATGGATCAGGATAATTTTATCTTAAAAAAAAGTCGGACATGAAAAGGTTGACTTTTTATCATGTATTTTTTTTCCTGGTAATTTTACCGCTCAAAATTTCACTCTGCCGTCAAATGAGACCTAAATGGCATAAACAAATTAAGACATTTTTTAGTAAATAGTAAATAGGACATCCACACTCACACCTCAAATTAAGAACGCCAGTCAGGTAGGTGAAAGCATGGTCATCAATTTGATTTCTGTAAGTGCTAATGGCTGCCTCTATTTGTGCCAGAGATTTTTGTGGTCATTAGAAAACTAATTCTCTACCACCAGTTTTATTCTTTTTATGTTTTAGCCTACCAACTTTGAGTTTTTGAGTCCTTTTGAGCAATGGTTGTAATTCTCTTGCTCACTCAAAATTCCATGGGTAGCTATAGAGCAAGGATGGAACAAGAGAATTCAAGCTCAGGGGCACTAATTCAGAAAAAAAAAAAGCCCCTTAAATATAATAAAGTGATACCAAATAAAAACAAGTAAATAATTGAAGGGCACTAATATAATAATTGGGGCCAACCAATATATTCTAGACATTTCTGTCCACATTCCCTTGTCCAGCGTTTGATAGAATTCTGCTGAAAGTGTCACCTGATATCCGGTTTGGCACTTCCTAGCCTAAACATGCTTTGGTGAGCACGTCGGAACCGAGCCTCTCCAACCTAAAGTACCCTCGTGAAACATGTTCCCTCAAACACGGCCCTCGTGACCACCTTGACAGTGAGTCGTGGATGTCAATTCCCACCAATACCAAGCCACATTGTGCAATCTATAGGAATCGAACTGACAATCAAACTTTCACTAGCTGATCAGCTTAACCAGCTAGGCCGGAGGCAACATTTGCTATTGAGTGAACTACAAATATAGTAACATCTCTGACCTCGCAAGAAGAGAATGACTACTCCGACTTTCTATATTTGTGTTATGATAGGTATGGCCCCTTCGCACGAGGAACGTTCTTGAGGAGCCCACCGACAAGTCATGATTTTTGAAAAGGGAATAAGGTAAAAAATTGTCACACTTTTTAAGGGGAAAGTTAAAGTCCCCAAAAGTACAATTGGTTTTGCGTGAGCAGGGGTGATCCGTTGCCCGGTCGAAGTCTTCACCCAACCCCTCGTTCTTTAAAATACAAGACCTGTTTTTGGTGTTTTGGGAATTCAGCACCTAGTGCTTCAACTTACACGTTAGTGACCCTCTTTTACAACAAAGAAAGTTGACTCCGTGAAAATTTTGAAACAAATAATGACCACCTACCAACTCTTGCCCCCTCTAGTGTCCTGACCTTCTCGAAAATAATAAAAGTTTTTTGAAGGCTTCTATGGCTGCAAACCATTACAAATGGTCAACATCATTTATTTGCTTTTATATAATTTTAAATTTTCCTTATGTTTACTTGTATGGCCAATGTGTTCATAAATTTCTATCAGCTTCTTAATTAGGTACCTCCACAAAACTAGATAAACTTCTGGTGCTCTTGTCACATGTTAACCTAACACCTCTTTTTACTACCTTAGTAGTTGACTCGATAGCAATTAACTTAAGGGGGTCAGCGCAATGGTTGGGGTAGGGGCCGGTAGGCAACTGGTTTTTGTTTCGAATCCCCATGTCACCAACTTTATATGCTACAAAAAGGGCCTATAAACATGCAAGCTAAAGCACGATGAATGCGAAACTTGAGGCACCACAAGTAGGTTTGTGCCTTTTATATATATATATATATATATATATATATATATATATATATATATATATATATATATATATATATATATATATATATATATATATATATCCAACGGCCGTTTGAAGGTGCTAGCTCTTTAACATTTAGTTTTATTAATATAAAAATGAGTTCATTAATAATTCTTTCCATTAAAATCAGGCAGGACAAAATTAACTATGTGCGTTTGCAAAATTTGATAAATCTCTCATGCTCTTTTCACAAGGTAAACTACTAATTAATTTATAAATGAGACGTGATGAAGAGTAATAAGTAATTCAAGAAGAATCGCTTGGTCCACGGGAAAGGCACCTTGTTCTGAAACACGATACCAAATGGAGGTGCGACATCGAAAGAGTTTAAAACCAACTAGTCGAGCTCAAACTGAGCCCGCTCGAGCGTGTCTTGAATTCGAGTCAAGCTCCATACAATAGGCTAGTGCTCGACTCGACAATGGAGCATCGAGCTTGAGCTCGAACTCGACTCATTTAATTCGTTTCTATTAAGCTCATCTTGTTTCTTTTGTCTTGTTAACTCGTTTAATTGTTACTCATTTAACTAAACTCTCATTCTATTTTAGCATTCATTATGTAGTCCAGCCAAGCCAAGTTTAAACGAATCCAGTTCTTACAACTGAACTTAACTCGTTTAACATTACATTTAAACTTGAGCTCGACTCGTTTATAAACGAGTCAAGTTAGAATCGAGCTTTAATGGGCAACCGAGCTGGCTCGACTCATTGTGTAGCCAATAAGTCCATTGAAAGGGAGAGACTGTGGATGACTGTTGCTAATATCGCTTTTTGTCGGAGCCTAAAGGCCCATATACATATATGAATTTAGTTTTTTTTCTTAATTAATTTAAATTATTTTTTAATTAAAAGATGAAACAAAAAATAAGGCACCATGAATAGTAGCGGAGCTGTGTGTTGGCTGGTGTGGGCCACAATGGCTGGACCCAAACCTAGCCACATGCGACGCCCATGCTGGATATGCTTTTTCATATGCATCCAACGAACTATGACAGGGAAATGGGCCGGTGCTCCTTAGTAAAAAAAATTTCTAGCTCCGCCGCTAGCCATGAGCTGATATGCCATATTTTTGAGCAAACTGACCACGGCAATATATTTTTGGACCAAGTCTTATTCCCTAAGCTAAATTGACCTAAAAAAAAGTTTACCAGTTTATTAATACTGTAACAATTGCAGCAAAATGATAAATGGAATTCATGTCCATTGCATCAAATTGTAGCCTCTGCAAATCCTTGTTCTGATCGTTTGGCATGCCACTGAAAATCTTGTTTTTGTTAATCTTTGCGCGTCACTGAAAAGTTTTTAGTGGCACGTATTCAATGCCACAAAAGTGTTTCTAATGGCATCTTAAAAGAACCATTAAAACGTCTACAATGACAATGTTTGTGTGTCACTATAATACTTTTAGTAGCGAGTATTTAATGTCACAGAAAGTCCCCATTAGCATTTCACAAATTTGTCGTTGAATGCAATCAGTGTTGTGGTATTGTGCGGCGTTTTAAGTGGCGTTCCTGCAGTGGCAAAGGTAACCGTTTGTTATTGGTTCATGAATCTGCTTTAAAAAAATGTTCTCGTCACACTTTGTTATAGTGTTCTATTATATATATATATATATATATATATATATATATATATATATATATATATATATATATATATATATACTTAAATTGCCATATCGGTAGGAATATCTTCATGCTCCTACTAGTATTCGTGTGACTTAGTTTTCATGGATCTAGCTGTCAAATGACTTCAAAGAGCAATGAAAATACAATGGTCAACAGCCCATCAATGAAAATACAATGGTCATCGACTCAATATAAAGCCTAAGTATTCTTTTCTTTTTGTAACTGTTTACCTTTAATTAATTTAAATTAGCACATATTTTTTAAAAAATAGAAAAAATGTCGGTGGCACAACATGCATGGGTTTGACATGACCCAGTTCACAATATCCGACGAAAAATGGGGACATGATGCAGTCGGCGGTTAGAGGCGGAGCCACATGTGGACTGGTGTGGGCAGTGCTATTCAAAGTTTATTTATTTTCAAATGAATATCTTTAAACATTGACAAGAACCATCTAATTTCATCTACTTTGCATGAGTGACAGATAAAGCCACGCAATTCCACGTTATCATGTATGATCTTGAAATATCACGATCCTTACATTTTTGTTTCTTCCTTTGTATGCATCGTTTGGTTGTTCTCCCACAAAAATTCCGTTTTATTTTATGCTGCGGCATAGAGCAAGCCACATATAAGCCACGGAATAAACATACATATTCTAGTTCTGTTGCTGACGCCATTGTTGCTGGGAAGTTGGAATTAGGTGAGAGATAAAAAAATTAGATCGAATTAAAATTAAAAGTATTTTTTTTTTCTTTTTGCAATGTAACTTTAGAGATATGGTATTAAGAATGTTTTGGTGAGAAACACATTAATTTAGTCATTGTTTGACTTTAATAATGTTTTTTTAATAACAAAAAGTAAATGGCTCTTATAACATCATTTTTTATTTTGGGTAGAAAGATCAAGTTTTCTTTTTTATAAAAATAACTTGAACTAAAATATGATTTAAATCAAACTAGTATTTGTATATAAATTAGGAGGTTGGCTTCAAAGCAGTGCTTAATCTCCAACAATTCTGGTTTTCATGTTTCATTTTTTTTAATCTGAGAAATTTATTTCCTGAAACATAAACCCAAGTCCAGCAAAGGTTTTGAAAATCTGGATTTTGTTTCCATTTCTTCAATTCTCGAAATAAGTTTATGAAAACTTTTTTACAATTTTATATTTTCAATGCATCAAACAACATATAAACTACCCTTATAAGGAACTCCTGAATAGGCTGTGAACTATTAGTCAAAAGAGCCGATGGGTACACTCAATCTAACGGTCTACCTTTATCGTGAAATGGAAACAACGGCGTAAGCCATTAGGTGTAGGCACTTTCATGGATGACGATATTGTTCTTATTTGACGGGAATCGATTGGTCTAAACATGCAAGCGCTTTAAATAATAATTAAAATAAAATAAAAAAAAGAGCTGCCCAGCTCTATATTAAATTTTTTTGTAAAAAAATATTTTATTGTGCGGATGGAAGACAGAGTGTCATCTCTTAGACTGGATTAAGGGTCTTCAACTTAATCATTGTGGAATTATGAATTTTCTATGTTTTTTTCTTAGAGTAATGTGACCAATTTGATGTCTATATTCATATCAAAAGTAGAGGCAATAGCCAGTTGGGTAGTCGTTTTCGGCCTCATACCCCAGAAAGTCCAACCGACGCACAAGCACCCTTGGTTTTTAAATCCTTTGTCCCTGTCTTCCCTTCCCAACGACTTATAACATTATAAACCACTTGGATACCACGTTATACAGGGGCGAAGCTAGAAAATTTTCATAAAGGAGGCTGAATTAAAGTTTCTAAATTTTGATATGGGCCGATGTATCGTTTTTCAAAATATTTATATAAAACAAGTAAAATGTTTTAAAACTTACATGTAAATTTTTACAAAAAATTTTCTGAGGTGAGGCCAGTGCCCATGCGGGCCCTTCCTTGGTCTATACATCAGATGTGACATATTTTTTTGAGTGAAAAAAGATCTAGCGCAAAGTCCATGGCTTGTGATCTACATTTGAGATATATTCTCTTTAAGTCAGGCTTAAGATCTACATTTGAGATATTCTTTTAGTTTCTTATGTTGAAAAAAACAACTAATTTAAGATGAGAAGAGGAGACATCCAATCTTAAATCCGTAGCACTTAAATCCTAAAGTCTTACCGTAAAGCAAGGGCAATCAAACATGTCCTAAAGCTGTATGAGAACTTTTATCTAAGCAAACATGATTTCTACAAGGAAAGAAGTATGTCATTCTAATGCCTTTAAAAGAGAGTTAAAGCTTTCACCCAACCCTTTCAGTTACCTGCTCTAGGCAGTGATGAGCGCTAATCCTACATCCAGTACTGTTAAAACCAGTTTATAAATCAAATCAAACAACAGAGAAACAAAAAAAATAGAGAATTGGCCGAATCGAATCTGAATCATACCGACTTATTAAGATGAAAAAAGGAAGAACATAAAAAAAACCTAAAATTAAAAAAAAAAAAGACAATCTACTGAATCAGTTTTAGATTTGATTGAGATCGGCAGATTCAAGTCTATTTGCATCACTCTTAACAGCAGTCGCTCACTGATTTCATTCCAACACGAACTTTGTTGGGCGGTGAATTAGAGTCATTCAGCTAAATGCGTCGGAAACATGAAATGGGTGTTGAATTTAATTAACATCTCATGAACGACAAAAGCTTTGAAATCGTATTTACTTTTCCTGTTTTCATGGGGAGCAATTTTCCAAGCAGCAGACAAAGACCATTCTCAGACGGGAATTTTCACGTGATATGTTTTCCACAGTAGTTTTTCCTTGATTAGGAATTAAATGTTTCCAACGTGAGAGACCTAAAAGAATTACAATACTCATCTTTGGGTCCGGGTCTGTTACTAGAAGACATTGCTTCAGGCCCTTGTTTAGGAAAATTCAATGTTGATTAGTTCAACTTTAGACAAGAAACTACTTTAGGCAAGTGATGGGGTCAAGGTTGGGCACTGGGCCGGGTCGCCGTCGGATAGCCGTTATCCGGTCTGACTCGGGCTCATAAAAAAAGACACTGGCCAGCCCGATAAGCTCGGTGGGCCCTTTAATATTTATTTTATTAATTTTATACATAAATATAATATTTTATTATGATTAATTTTATTTATATATTATGTTATATCAAAAGATATACATTTTTTAATTTAATCGAGTCAGGCCAGTCCGATTCCCAGGCTTAATTAATAGTCATCAAAGTGCACATTTTGGATGCTCTAGCGGCCTAAGACAAGGAGATCCATTGTCTCCTCTTTTATTCCTTACAACATTGAAAATCTATTCCAGATCCTTACGTCTGTCTTAAAAAGAGAACTTGAAGTTCCAAGAATTGGAAGGGAGGGGTGTGGAACAAGTTATGTGCACTATATGCAGATGATATTCTTATATACTTAAGATCAAGTAGGATCATTGGAAGGAAAAATAAATTCTTTCCTTTTATAATTCTCTAGTCATTTAACTTTTTCAACCATACAAAATTTGTTATTTACTTGCATGCAATTCAATGCCATAGAAAATTTGTTATCTATTCACAAGCAATTCAATTCCTTATAAATTAAGAGGTAGGCCAGGCCATTTCATTTTTTTGGAGCTAAACATAAGATTCCATCATTTTCATGATTATTTTTCTGTGGGTGAAGTCATATTTATACATTTACAGTCACTTCTCCCTCAATGTTATTGGCCACTTGTAAGTTGGACCTCTTCATGAATTAGTCATTAATTAGCCATTATAGTACAACTAATGGTGGAAGCAAACTTAAGAAGGAAATTCAAAATCCAAATAAAATTGCACTTTTAAAATAATCAAATTAAATCTAACAAGTTAGAGCACCTTTGAGAATGGCATTCTAATTCCTTTTTGATAAAACAACTCTAAAATTAAAAAATGTTTTGTAAAAGTGAAGTTTTGACTTTGTTTTTAAAATTTTGTTTGTGTGTTTAGATGGCACACCCAAACCAGATTTGAGTCAAGAACTTGGTGGGATCAAGTATTCAACAGCATTCTCAAAGCAAAACTACTCGTGTTTGGAAAACGACATTTTAACATATCATTCAAGACAGACAAGTTTGTGTTTGATAGCCTTAGATTTTAGATCTGAAGTTGCATAAAAAGGTGTATTTTAAGAATAATTTGAGGATGTCAATAACATGAATCTTAAATCTATGCTACACTTAAAAACCATAGATTTAAGGTCAGATGAGACAGTGGTTTGACCTTAAATTCATAGATCTGAGATCTCAAATCACCGCAAATTTGAGTAAAACAAACACAACCTAAATGATTCACCGGTTTTTTAGTGCATTTGATGGTAAGACTGTAACACCCCAGAAGTGTAGTAATGTATCGAAGATCGTGAGGAATATTTAAGAGCTTATAAAAGAGACCATTAATGAGAATATTGTCCTGGTTTCTAGTCTTTTTAGGTTTGAAACCGAAACTAATAGAGGGCGGGTTGGGATCCGCCAAACCAGGGGGCCCGAGCTCAGGAGTGGGTCGAGTTGTTATAGTGGTATTCAGAGCTGGTTCAATAATCAGACCTGATCATGAAGGATCTTCAATGGCTTATAAAAGGAGACCATTAATGAGAAGATTGTCCCGGTTCCTAGCCTTTTTAGGTTTGGAATCGAAACTGTTAGAAAGTGGGTTGAGATCCACCGAACCAGGGGGCCCGACCTGAGGAGTGGGTCGAGTTGTTATAAAGACCGTCCATTTCATGATGATCTGGAACTTGTAGTCATGAATAGTAAAAGGTTGAATAGGAAAAGGTTCTAAAGCATGTTTGTGGCCAAAGATTTGAAGTTGAAGAGATTATAATGTCTTGAGCAGTAAAAATAAAACTCTTTTATCATTTTAAGAAATGTGAATGTCCACGTGAGAAGTTTTTTGCCGTTCGAGTTCGGCCGTGAAAATTTTGGGAATCAGGAACTGTGAGTGGCGTCGCTGTCTAGCGGACGGTGAGCCAAACACTGCTTTGACTCAGTTTTCTTCCGGTGGAGGGGAGCCAAACACAGCTTGACTCAGTTCTCATTTTCAGAGGCGACGGCGGGCGATCCCAAAATTGACGCGCTTCTTTCTTCACACGGGCGCCGGCTCCTTCCACGCACCTCGCAACAATTACCTGCCTCCCTGCGGTGAAATCCCCAAGACCCAGGGACGCATGGAAGTTGCTGCCGTCTTTAACTCTCTCTATCCTTTTGAATTTTTTTCTTTTTTCCAATCTCTGACCGCTTTTCTTTTTCTCTCCCTTTCCGGGGAAAACGAACGAGATCTACCGACTACCACCGACCCCATTCTCCTTCTTCTCTTTGTTTCTTCGTTTGTTTCTACCGCTTCTCTCGTTGTCCAAAAGTAATAAAGAAAAACTGAAGCGGAAGAACCGTGTACTATGGATCTGTAATTTCCTTGGTTGAGCGGCTCTCGAATGCATAAAAGCGTTTTTTCTATGCAATATCGGCCGCGAATTCTGAGGGACGTCGCTCATAAATAACCAAGGAACCGGGAGAGAGAGTGAAAAGGAAGGGAGAGAGAGAGAGGTTCCCTGAGAGATCCCCTCTCTCTCTTTGCCCTGTGGCTGAGCGAGGTGAAGAGGGAAGAGGAGGCAAAGGAAGGAAGCCCTCGCGTCGGCCTTCGTGTTTCTTCTTCTCCGTTACGCTTGCCGTTGGGCCTTTTTTCATGGAGACATAAGTGGGGTACTCCATAATTTTGCTTTCTTAGATCGAGTCTTTGCTGGGTGCGTGTTTGTGTCGGTGGGTGTTTGGAATTCAGGGAGGAGGAGGAGGAGGTGGTGGTTGCTGTCTTCCATGGCGACGGTGGAGAAGAGGACGTCGTCGGTTTCCGATGTGGGAGCCTGGGCCATGAATGTGGTGAGCTCTGTGGGGATCATCATGGCCAACAAGCAATTGATGTCTCCTGGCGGATACGCCTTCTCGTTTGGTAACATTTCTTTTCTTCAGTTTTATGTTCTTCGTTTTTTTCCCTGTCTTCCCTCTTTAGATCTTCCCAGGGAGACTTAGTTTTTTTTTTTTTTTGTGGGCAGCCACCTCTCTTACCGGATTCCATTTTGCGGTGACGGCATTGGTCGGATTCATCTCCAACGCCACCGGCTACTCGACGTCCAAGCACGTCCCCTTGTGGGAGCTCCTTTGGTTCTCCATCGTCGCGAACATGTCCATCACCGGCATGAATTTCAGCCTTATGCTCAATTCCGTGGGATTCTACCAGGTCACCATCTGGTTTATTTCTTTCTTTTCTGTACTTGAAGAACGTGAGCACAAAGAATTCCCTTTTGCTGGATCAGATCTGCTGAGTTCTCATTCTCTCTCGGGTTCCTCGTGCAGATTTCTAAGTTGAGCATGATTCCCGTCGTTTGCGTGATGGAGTGGATCCTCCATAACAAGGGCTACTCCAGGGAGGTGAAGGCTTCCGTCTTCGTGGTGGTGTTAGGAGTGGGGGTTTGCACTGTCACCGATGTCAAGGTGAACGCCAAAGGGTTCATCTGTGCCTGCGTCGCTGTCTTGTCCACCTCCCTGCAGCAAATCGTGAGTTCTTTGCCTTGGATCTCTTGTCTGCACCCCTGATTGTGTTGCTGACAAAGCGAACGGTTCTTTAGATTTCATTTCATTTTCTCTTCTTTTTCGGGAGTTCTTATATTTGCTTCGTTATCGTTTTCTGTCTAAAATGCTGCAAAGACGTGAGAAATGAGCAAGGGAAGTTGATCCGTTGACCGTGGGGCTCTCCGCTTCTCTTTTTTCCTTTTCAAATCTTTTTCTTGTGTCGTTTGGAAGAGGTCTCGTCGTTTTCTAGAGATATCTGCTTGTAACTTATATGAACGATCTTGTATTCCTTTTTAGACGGCCAATTCTATGCAGTAGTTTCATTATCACGCATAGTTTGGTCGGTCAATTCGTCAACGGTGAATTCTACCTATTCCGAAACAATGCTACGCAACCATCTCTCTCTCTCTCTCTCTCTCGCACAATAAGATGTAATTGTCGTCATTCCTAACGACGATTCTGTTCTGTTCTGCCTTCCGTTCTGTTTATCTTTCCACTGGTTGAAAGCAAAAATTGTTTCCTTGCCATCCTCTATTTGGAAGATTTTGCAGAAGAGAACAATGAACTTTGGCACTCGGTACTTTTAAATCAAGGGGGGTTATTTTTTTTCCAGATTATTTCCTTTGCAGGCTAAAGAATTCTTACAAATCTGTACATGGTGCCATCAGGTGTCTCACTAGCTTTTTATTTTATCTTCCATTTCTACTTTGCTTGCTAAATTGCCTTTCCTGAGAGCATTGAAATTTTCACCTGGTACTGGTCAAATCAGTACAGCGTTATTTCTTTTGCCCAGATTACACTTCCTAAAGAATTCTTTGAAATCTACATGGTGTCATCAGATGTCTCACAAGCTTCTTATTTCATCCTCCATTTCTACTTTGCTTGCTAAATTCTCTTTATGCTTGTGTCTCTAGTGTTTCCTTTACTTATGGCCTTGGGTATGTCTCTACTAATTTTATAAAATTTGGCTTTGTACCTTATGTTTCTGTATGTTGATGGCATATTTATGGTTTTTGCTGTTGTTTATCTCCTGTTAGATTATTGTGTTTTTGGCAGGCAGCCTTGTCATACCACAGGTTTCTTGTGCAGTTCCTGCTTCTAGTTCTCACTCAGTCACTTCCATCTTGTTGAGTCATATACATATATCAGGAAAATGTTATTGGTGGTCAGTAGGCTATGCTTGTTATATGTTACGTTTTCTAAACCAGGAGCATTTTGTCCTTGAGATCGTATTGGGATACGTTTGTATTTTACAATTACACAAAGGAATTTTTGTGAATCTTTTATTCTCAGCACTTATTTCAGCTACCACCGAATATAAGGCCCAGGCTGTGGTTGAAAGCACAATTCCGTAGAGCCAAACTGTAGCTGCAGCTCCAGCTCTGTTTGGGACTCATGGTTTTATACTTTTATTAATGCCATTGTGACATATATTGCATTTAGAAAAGAAAAAAAGTGATATTAACGTTGAAAATGAGAAAAACAAGAAAAAGGTAAAAATATGCATTCTATTGAAAAAGAACGTGAAAAAAAAAAAATTAGTGCATTGTTGTTGCATTTTTTTCATGTTTTTCCCTTTTTTTTCTGTTTTCCTTGTTTTTAATGTTAACGTGATCATGGATTGGATGTTAAACTTGAATTATATTGTTTATCGCCATTTTTATCATCATTAAAACAAATTTTTTATCATTTAATCCTAGTTATTTTTATGTCTCCTTATGAGCTTTTCATTTATTTTATTTTTACCTGATTTTTAGGACTTTTTTTCATGACTTTTAAAAATTGCTGGATTTTCCTAAGAAGACAACTTGCCAAAAGATACCCGAGAAAAACCTCGTTGTCAAGTACCCCATAACGATGTTTGTAACCATGCTTATACGTTTTGTAGGTAAAGATGTTGAAACCTACAATATAGTGTTTTGGAGACGATAAAAGAAGGTGGTATTTCAACAATTTATTTCAGCATCTATCATGGCAACCTACGGTAATCGTAGACCAAAATCATAGTGACAGTATCTTGATATTTTCGAAAATATCTCAATATTAATAAAAAAATGAAAAAACAGAAAAAGGGAGAAAATCGTGATATTTTGGAAAACGTTAAATCAGCAGAATCTTGTTTTACCGCCCTCCCCACACTTGACTTTATTGGCAAAGAGCTGGGTGCATATTTAGATCCATATGCATCAAGGCTGTACAATAGATCTTTTCTGTTAGTTGCTATAACTCAAAGGGATTTGTATTATTCAAGTTAGATCAGGTCATTTATATGGTGTAAATGTAAATTGCCTTGTAGATCACCTTTTGTTCCTATTACTAGTAAGGGTATGTCAGGGATTTGTATTATTCAAGTTATATCAGGTCATGTATAAATGTAAATTGCCTTGTAGATCACCTTCTGTTCCTATTACTAGTAACGGTATGTCTGATGCCTAATCTAATTGACACGTCCTCTTCCCCCTTGCACTCTCTTTTGGAGACAATACAAGAAGATAATGAGAATAGGTAGTTTGTAAAAGGTAAACTCAATTGAACTGAAAGAAATACTGGAAGATATGAGTATGTAGACACTAGGCGGAAGAAGGATTTGAGAATGTAGAATGACTTATTTTAAAGTTTAGATAGAAGGTGCACTTATGAAGAGGTTCAAAAAAAGGGGAAAATCTATGTGAATATTATGATCTAGATAGAAATTTTGGATATGAAATGATTTAGGAAAGTAAAGTAATGATTGGACTAAAAATAATATTATAATAGGATAGTCGGTCTTCCAAATATGGTGAAATTCAGAAAAGCAAGTTGCACAAATAATAAGAGAAAGTAAAGGATCCACGGCAAGGTAAGAAGGAAGAGAGAACAATGCGATATCTTAGAGATACTCTGATATGGCTTAAGAAAACTAACAGGAAGACAGAAGAAGGGAGAGAGCTACTACTGAGTCAAATAAGATTAGGAGAAGCTCCAAAAGCAACTCACTTGGGGGTAAGGGGAATTTTGTCGGTATTTACAGTTACAGTATTTGCAATCTTGGCCTTTGCCATGGATTTATATGCACAAATGCACCCTAAAACTTAGAACTAGTGTACTTTTATGTTACTTCTCTTGGTCTAAATGGCGACTTTTCTGATTTATTGTCCTTTTAATTTTAGTGTGTGGCATATATTTCCAACTCCTGTTTTAGTATCCTTTGGTACCATTTTCTCCAAGTACATCTCTGGAGAATAAGATTTTTATTCTGTAATGTGAGGGATGTTGGAAAATTTGAATGTGATTCTGGGTCTCTTTATGAAATTTTCCAATGGAACAGTTTACTTTTGATTTAGCTCTCAAAACATTCTTGATGTTGACAGGAAGGTGCTTGAATGTGTCCTGAATTTCTATTCAAGTTTTAATTTAAAATCGTTATGGATATGTTTCATGTGCTACAATAGCTTTTCACATTTCTTATAATTTTTTCCCCATTGGGGAAAGATAACCTTTTGAGAAATATTAAATGAAGGTTTTCATTTGTCTACTGAAATTCGAAAAGCTGCCAGGTTAGCATGCTGCTTATAAAACAACATTTCTGTTGTAGTGAGAATTTGTTTATATTGTTTGCAGTTGAACTAGGGATCTTGGTCCATGGGTTTGTGGTCCTTCAAATTTACCATGTTGTGTCCACTAGAAGTGTTACTAATTTGTAGCGTCCGGCAGACATGGAACCAAGTCTTATAATCATGCCATAGCTGTTGCTTCTAGAAAATTTAATGTCTTAGTGGAGAATCACATGCTCTAGGATTCTTTCCCTAGAAAATTGCCATAATTTTAAAGGATTGTCTAGGGCTTGTTCATTTGGTTGTCATGTGTTGAACATTTCCCATTCTTGCTTTTGCGGTCACTGATGTATGTAATATATTGACCATTTTTACTGCCTTTCTAACTCTGTTGTTATAGTCATCTTATGCCACTCTTTGTGGAACATCAGATCAAATATACTGATCTGGGTTGGACCAGATAAACGAAGCTAGGACTGCTGGTATTCTTTTTGCAAATATGTCTGCCTTTCTAACTCTGTTATAGTCATTATATGCCACTCTTTGTGGAACACCATATCAAATATACTGATGTGGGTTGGACCAGATAAACGAAGCTAGGACTGCTGGTATTCTTTTTGCAAATATGTCTATCTCCAACTGGGTCTACCTCTTCCATATTCAATTCGTTGGAATCGAACATGGTAAAGTTTAAGGGCCAATGGCAAAAATTTCTTGGGGAATTACAAAAGTTGCATCAGAATGTTTGAAGCTATAAGTGTGTACGATCATTTATTTGCCTTACTCTATTGAAAGTTCACTCCTGGACGCTGTAGCTAACCTTTTTCATATGTAAGTTAATTAGAGAGTTGATATGTCCTAAGTGCTGTTTTCCGTCCTTGTACAACTTTAGAAAGATGCAACACTTGTATTTCATCATTTGAGTCTTATTCTATGGTTTTTATTTTGTAGACCATCGGCTCATTACAAAAGAAGTACTCGATTGGATCTTTTGAGTTGTTAAGCAAGACCGCTCCCATACAGGCTGTCTCTCTCCTTCTGTTTGGCCCTATCGTGGATTATTTACTTTCTGGGCAATTTATTTTCAGATACCACTTATCTACTGGTGCTGTGGTGAGCTTCTACTCTCTCCCTCTCTTTCTCTCTCTCACACACACTCTCTGGCATATAATAACATTTATGTGCATTTGTCTATACTTTGCAAGTGATTGAACCTACCTGATCCCTCTCAAAATTTTGCAGCTTTTCATCCTCCTTTCATGTTCCCTTGCGGTGTTCTGCAATGTGAGCCAATATCTCTGCATTGGCCGCTTCTCTGCTGTCTCATTCCAGGTTTTGGGTCATATGAAGACAGTCTGTGTTCTCACACTAGGATGGCTGCTATTTGACTCAGAATTGACACTGAAAAATATATTAGGAGTGGCTCTTGCCATTGTTGGCATGGTTGTCTATAGCTGGGCTGTTGAGAAAGAGAAACAAGCTAATGCAAAGGCTTCGCAGTACAAAGAAAGCCTTACAGAAGAGGACATGAGCCTGTTGAAAGATGGAGTTGAGAACACTCCTGTGAAGGACATTGAGCTTGGTAGTGAAACGAAAGGGTGAGGCTAGTAGTGGTGGTTGTTAGTGTAGGTACCGGTCCTGGATATAGGATCAAGGTGAGCATCGACCTATGTCCTAGCAGAAGGTTTGTTGAAGAAGAATCCAGCCATGGTAGCCTCTTCTTCAAAGGCTAATTTTTCCATTTCAGTTTCATGGTTGTTGTGGATCTCGAATCTTGTATAATGTGGCATATCTAGAGGTATAGTTGTTTCACGTTTTTGATTATTTATTTTTTGAACAATGATATTATGACGATAATGATGCTTTTACTATTTATTTTGGAGAATACAATTCCAAGATCGAATACTTAATGTTTGTTCACTTTTTAATGTCCTTAATGCAATCGTGTCCGATCATTAGGGCCGAACAATACAATCATTTCATTCTCAATTTTCTGTTCTTTTTAGTTTCCTTTTGTCGGCCAAAGGGCCAAGCTTCAGTCACTTGTTAGGCAGGTTTCCCGTTTAAGAGTTAAGGGGCTCTCCCTTTGTCCATTGGAGTGTGCTACCCCACCGCGTGGTTGTGAGGCCGAAGGTTCTCCTTGTTCTTGGGGTCTAGAGCTGCATTGATACCTAAGTGAGACCGAAAGGTCTCCTTCTTCCCTCTTCTCTTGGGGTTTAGAGCTGTATTGCTTTTATGTTCATAACTGAATCGGATTTTTAAATTCATAACTACATTCGATTTTAAGAACTCAAAATCCCTTTCAGCTTGGGATTAAACGGGTAGCAGGCCGGATCTATGTCCATCACCTACCCCTATATATTGTTTCTAATAAAATCATTATTATTAGTTAATCAAAAGTTTTTTATATAATGTTTTGTAGTCATGGGGACATACATCAGATATCATATTAGTAACTATGTTTTTTATAGGACTCCGTGTTCTTTTTTATAACTCCTTCAAAACTCCTTACGCTTTCTTGCCCTTCCAAACGAAAAGCTGTGTGGGGAGTAGGCTCCCAGCCATTATTGAAAAAGAATAAGTAATGTGTCAAGTCCCAAAGAAACAATCATCAAATTTGCCTGACCCAGCAAATTCTCAAACAGCAAAGTCCCTCATGGCTGCAATCCTGAATCTGCCTATTGCCTTCCAGCCTTGCCCTCAGTCTTCTTCTCCATCTGCAATTAGATGTTCCCACCTTCCTTTTGTTATTCCTTTCTTCAGATATTTCCAACCATTGATTGAGAAGAGAAGGTTCTGCAGCATCCCCACCATCACACCTCTGGCTAATGGCCGTTTCCAGACTGGCCTTCCTCGTGTCTGACTGCTATCACTCGACTGATCTCCATTTACGGAACAAGGAAAAGGCTACAAGATTGTGAAGATGCTGGTTTTTCACGGGGAGGACATTGCCTTCAGAGGAACTTATGTCGATTTAAATGAACATCAATTTGGACATGGTTCCTTGCACTGAAGAATATATGTGGCTCCGATATTGATGCAACCATATAATTGGAATTTCTAGATTAATGTCCAGTCCTAGTTATAGGAAGACATCAAAATTTTTCCTCAATTTACCATGTATTGCACTTATTGAAAAAAGAAAAAAGAAACATTCATCTATAACAAATGGACAACTCAAAGATGTTTAAGGGAGATCTTTTATTTTATGCTTACGATTAAGAAGAAGGTTATGTATAAGTGTGCGTGTGTGTGTGTGTGTGTGAGAGAGAGAGAGAGAGAGAGAGAGAGAGAGAGAGAGAGAGAGAAGCAAAAAAAATTTAAAAATAAGAAAGAAGGTTAGCCTTGTGCCTGCAGATGACAGTTAATAGCGTCAGGTTCATGAGATCACGCTCCAAATCTTCAGATGTCGAAACTATGCTGGCTAGCTGTATCGCAGAACAGTTACAGCTCCTTATATTCTCGTCCTCAATTATTTTCTCATTTGTTTATTGTAATCTGCATCTTATCTGTATTTGTATCATTACGAGCTGGCTTGATGAATAATGAGTTGTATCCTTTTCTATTTAAAATAATTCAAATGCATCACCGAGGTGTGTTGTTGCCTCAGTATTTTGGTAACTTGAGTTTACCACTTCTAGCATCTCACCTACGAGGCTCGCCTCATCGAGAAGCGAATGCTTCAGCTCAAGGCCACTGCATACTTGCGCCTCAAGGCCATACGCTTCACGCCTCAGTGTGCCTAACAACACTGGTTTGGGTTTCCTCCCGTCTTGAATTGCATGGTTGATGTATATAGAAGAGTCCTTCTAGTAATAATGTGATATAACGAAAACCAAGACAAAAATAGTGATTTTCTCACCTTTTAGAACAAAGGATTCCATTGAAACCGAATAGAGCTTGTCGGGCCCACCCGAACCAGCCTGATAACTAGTTGGGCCGGGTACTAGGTATCTAGCGGTGGCCCTACCCGGTGCCCAGCCTTACTTGCATGCATGGTTAGGAAAATGTTGATCTTCTAGTTAGTTGCTTGATACTGTGGTGATGACATAGGAAAATGGAGAGCATGGGGCCCAAAGAGGCATTGCATTTTATTTTGGAGATCTACTTGCATCCTACAATATGAGATGCTATTTTTTGGAGAAGATGAATGTAGGATGTAGGTTTGGTTTTAGTCCATGACATCAATTTTTTTCTTCATATTATCTTGAAAATTTCTATCATCCTTAGCTACCTGAAAGGTAATGTCCAAGTGAGCAAGAGGCTAATCCCACCACCCAAGTACCACCTCAATAGGTTCTGCTATGCTTCAACTTGCATATTGGTATCCCTCATTTTGTAGCGCAGAGAGTTGACGTCATGGGAGTTTGTAATGGAGACTAGGGATGTCAATGGATCAGATTTAGATCAAATATACCCTTACCTTATCCTTTTTTTTTTTTTTGGATATTCACATATTCGGACTCAAATTCGGATAAAAAACCATCTGAATTGAAATTTAAAATCCGATTTGACATTTTGAATCTAGTCCGAATCCGAATCTGAATCAAAATTTTGAACCAAATTTTGCTAATTTTCAGCATTATAGGATACTCATCTAAAAATAAATGTGATCCAAATTCAATAGGGATATTTATGTATATCCAAATCCAAATCTAAATATAAATATGATTGGATGTCATTTCTTAAATCCAAATCCAATTTGATTTCTTAATCAGATATTAAGTTTTTTTTTGTCATATCCAATTCTTTTGATTAGTTTGGTCGGATATATGGTTCAAATCAGAGGTACTTACATCTCTAATATAAACTAACCGCCTACCAGCCCCGCCCCATTGGTTACACGAACCCCCTAGGGGTTAGATGCCCTGAAAAGGTAATGGTTTCCAAGTTTTGTTGGAGAGTGGTTGTCGAGGCTTTAGGAACTTGATACTTGCTGATATGGGAAGTTCTAAGCTTGAGGGTCCCATCCAATGAGCGGGTAAACATATGGTGATAAACATATGGTGAGTTCAGCAAGCAGTCCCAATTTTATCAAATTTCTCCCAAGAGAAGTTAGTTTAAAGTGAACACAACACACTTTGGCCTCTAGCTTCAGTAGAGTCTTGGCTATCTTGGTGGTGAGTAAATGGTGGTCGTAATCTGATCATTAGAAGAAAGTTCTTGGTATTGAAATGCAAACAGGTGGGTTGATTTAGTGCAGAAAACATAGTTCCAATATTCATGTTGTTTATGATTTGTTTTTATTGGGAAAATACAAAATTGAGAATTTGGTAAAAGTAAAATAAATGATAAACTAATAAAAGGACACTAAAACAAGATAAAATGATCCAAATAATGTTCTGATGATGATCAAAATGATGGCAAATAACTTTTTTTTTTAAAGTTTAAATTTGAATTCATGACGACATGCATGTAAAAAAAAGGGAGAAAACATGAAAAAACGCGACAAATATAACAAAACAAAATTTGCTCATTTTTTTTATATTTTTTTAAAACATCGTAATATATATGTTACTTAGAAATATCATTGAAAGTGTCGTGAAGATGTCATCATTTTCACGTCTCTCACAACGCGTCGTGCGAAATGGCATAGTGATAATTAGTTTCACCTCTATCACAACAACGTGTCGCGTGAAACGGTCTAATAACCGTCATTTTTGTCTCTGTGTGTGTCGCGCGAAATGGTTTATTAATCAAGCCTACCGTCTTCGCTTACACAAAGCGAACAATCTCTCTCTCAATCGGACCTTCTTCCATTTTCCTGCGTCTTTTCTCGTCCGTTCTTTTCTCGTCCGTTTTTCCCGCTGGAGAATCGATGGGCGTCGTTCGCTTCACTGGATGATGAATCTTCGGCTTCTCTCCACACTCTTGGCTGGATGAATCTTTTGCTTCTCACCACCGGTATGTCTCTTTCTTTCTCTGTCCTGCTGGCAGAGGGTTTCGCCGGTTGAAACCCTCCTTCGGCTCTCTCTTTCTCGTGCCGTTTTTGCGGGCAGAGGGTTTCCCTGGACGAAACCCTTCTGGCGGCCCTCTCTCTCTGTCTCCCTTTCAGAGGGTTTCATTGGTCGAAACCCTTCGCCAAGAACCTCTATCGTGTGGGTTTTGCTGGCAGAGGATTTCCCTGGATGAAAGCCTCTGCCGACTCTCTCTTTCCCTGTGGTTTTCACCAGTCGAAACCGTAGGCCACCGACGCCTGCTATCTCTTTCTTACTGGGTTTCATGCCTACACAGTGAACTTGTAAAGCAAACAGCATGTCAGATGTGAAGGATCTTGATACCAATGAGCAAGAATATACAGACATGGATGTGGATAAGAGAGAGAATGATTGCGCAGGCGTGGATGGAAATGAGGTCTGTTGATTATGGTGTTGAGGCAAAATGTCACTCTTAGTTCATGATATTGTTTCTGCTTTTCCCTTGACGTAGTTGTTTTGATCTAAGATTGACTAGGAATCCTTTTCTGTAGGAGGAGATCATCAAGAAAGAGATCATCAAGAAGAGATATGGAAGGGTTTACCCCAGGAAGCCTCCATCGATATCCAAGGTACTTTTACAATCAATTTAACAACACTGTCCATTTAATCTTGAAGAAACAGAAGCTTCAATAGCCTTCAATCTTTTCTGCCAGTTTGATAAATCTGCGCTGTATACGGTTCAAAGCCATAAAGAGTAACAACTATTGATACTTAATCAGTAAACTTACATGGAAACTTGCAACCTATATTACCCTAGTTGTTAAATGCTTAATCTCAGGGCACCTTTTTTTTTCTTGGAGTATTGTAACAACACAATATGAAGGGTCATGTTTACTGCAATTCTGAAGTCAGCCACACTGGGAAGGGCTGCTATATATCACAGATGGAAGTATAAATTTGTTACATGTTAGAGATCTGCGATATAGCATAGTTTCTAAACTTGCATGTTCTAAATCTAGTTTCTAAACTTGCATGTTCTAAATCATTGCATAAGACAAACAGTGTAAGTGAGCAGAGAAGCTATATATATCTGCATGTTATAAATCATGCGATTGTGTTTCTAGTTCATCCTTTAAGCTTTGCCTCTCTTCTTCTTCTTCTTCTTCTTCTTCTTATGATTGACATGAACTTCTGCAGATGATTGCTTTCGGGTAACTAATAGGAAATAACATTTTTGAACATGAATGGGAATAAATTCATACTTAGAATTCTTTGTTGTGAGTCATGAAGTGATCATTTTTGTTCTATATGTATTTGAGCACCATCCATGTGATGCAGGACATGGATGACCATAGTAGACAAATCTTATTCATGATATTGTCTTGCTGACCATATTAATTTTTTTTTTCATTGTTCTCTGTTGAAATATTTCTCTGTATGATCATGGCTGCTTCATGTATTTCATACTATTTTGCTGCTTCCTGTGAGCTCCTGTGCTCCCCACAGGATTTCCTAGTTATAGTTAATATTCTTTATGAACTATGTAGTTGCTATAATGTGCAACATGCTTATGCACTAGTGCCTCTGTTGTCAGCTTTCTAGTTTCTACCACTGTCGGTCAACAGGAGCTCCACCTACTGTGGTAAGTTAATATTTCCTAAAACAATTTTTGCTGCCTTCCTGAAATTTAGACTGTGGTGATGTTCTTCATATGCTTCTAATGCTTGCAAAGAATTTCTAGCATGATTGCTAGATAGAAATGTAGCATGTAAATGCTTACTTGTTTTAAGTTTGCTATTGTGTCACTTGGTTTTTCATGTCACTTTGTTCCTTTCAAAAGAGTTTGCCTTTTTTAGTTGTAAGTTGTAAAACACATGCACTCTTCAAGTTAGTAGTTCATTGACTCATTCCATTTGAGATGTATTTTTCTACTGATATTTTATTCAAACAGGCAGTTTAAGCCTTAAGGACCTTGTTCAGCTTGGCACCGATGCTTCTCTAGAAACATCCAATTGTGAAATGGCTGTGCTTTATCATCCTTCCAGGAAGATGCCTTTGGAGTTTAAATGGATTAAATTATCAACATGAAATCCTCAAGAGGTATGTGTTTTTTCTTCTTTTTGCCTTTTTGTTGAAAATTAATATAAGGATCACAACACTGAATTTGCATCTTCATTTTCATGATACTTATCATGTTATTTTGTTAATTTAAAATTGACCTATAGAAGGGCGTTATTGACATTATCTAACAAAAATTTCAAACTATGTTGTGACGTTGTAGACAATAATCTAGGTCTGATCTTGTCTTGAATTGGTCATTTGCACAATATGGCTTCCTTAAAAGAGGATTAAGGCCACAATGGCATATATATATATATATATATATATATATATATATATATTGTTGCTCTATGTTAATGGGTACCAGTACTATTTCATGCAGACTTCATGCTTCTCATGTTGGTTGTTCTATGGGAATTGTGGCCTTCATGTTTTTGTGCAGAATGGTTATTACTGATGTTTAGTGGTTATTGATGATTATAGTGATGATTATTACTCATGTTTGGTCAGAAAATGCATCTGTGTGAGACCAACCACTGATGCACTTCATGCATGACTGAAATACTGGCAGGATGTCTTGTATCATGCTTTGTGAAGGAGCTGTGAAATACTAAACTTTGATGATGGTCTTCTTTAATGTTTCCAAAGCTCAAATCACATAAGATAGATATGAATCTTTCACATAAAAAATTGTAAACTTTTTTGAATGGCTGTATTTTATTACATGTATTGCAAAGCAGAATATCCTTTATAAGCTCACCGTTGGTTTAAAAGTTTGGTGGTCTTCAAGCTTTTTTGGGCAACCTGTCTAATGTTGTTTGGGATTTTGGAGGCTTTTATAACCTTTTAACTTTTCAGAAGTTCACTAAACTGTTACCTCTGCAATGTTGCTGTAATTTTTTTACACAAATTTTGATGGAATATCTGAAATTACTTTTTGTATCTTATAGCTTTTGTTGATTTGAAAAAATTCTTTTAATTTGAAGAACTATATAAAAATCTTTACAGAATTTTCATTATTTTGTTGTTTTAGTTGTTTTGTTGATGCACTATTTTCGTCAAACTATTGGGTGACTTTTTCTGATTTTAGATGACCATCAACTTTCTCAAAGTTTTACTTTCATTGACACGCTATGACAAATTTTTATCATGTACTAGAAATAAATTTGTTGATAATACTTTGTTCCTTAAACTATAAATGTAAACTTTTTTGAAAAAGCTGGTTTGTCTTACACGTATTACAAAGCTGAGTTTTGATTTATAAATAAGGTTACTGTTGTTTTTAATATTTGGTTAGGTTTTCAGAATTTATTTGCCATTCTTTCTAATGTTGTTCAATTTCTTCTTAGCTGATGTTGTTTCAGGATTTTGGAGGCTTTTCTAACCTATTATGTTTTTCAAAAGTTCAAACGTTACCATTGTTTGCCATATTGCCTCAATTTTTTATGAGGTTTGACAGATTTTGATGGGATATCTAAAATTACTTTTCGTATGTTATAGCTTGTGTTGATTTGACAAATTTCAGTTAATTTCAGAAACTTCCTAAAAAGTTTTATGAATTTTTTTAATATTTTAATTTTTTGGTGGTTTTCCAGGCACCAAAAATTTTGTCAAACTATTGAAAAACATGTTTTGATTTTAAATGACCACCAAATTTCTCAGTTGACAAGCTTTGACAAATGTTTATGGAGTACTCGAAAATAGTCATTTTCCTTTGTTATGTAAACCTTTTCAAAAGATTGTTTTTTAACACGTTTTACAAATCTGAATTTCCATTTTGAGCTCACCCTTGTTTTTTAAAGTTTGGTTTGGGTTCCAAGATATTTTTTGCCAATATTCCTAATATTCAATATTTGTTAAATTAATGTTTTTTGGGATTTTGGAGGCTTTTTTAATAGGACAAATTTGAATTTCTATGTATAAGCCCGCCATTGTTTTTTAAAGTTTGGTTAGGCTTTTATGATTTTTTTTTTTTAATCTTTTTCTTTGGCCTTCCTTCTGTTTTTCCTGCTCTTTTTTTTTTTTTTTTTTTTTTTTTTTTTGTTTTTTTTTTTTTTTTTTTTTTTTTTTTTTTTTTTTTTTTTTTTTTTTTTTTTTTTTTTGTCTTTTTTTTTTTTTTTTTTTTTTTTTTTTTTTTTTTTTTTTTTCCTATTGAGGCTGAAGTTTTATTTGTAAACTTTTAGTTATTGTTCAAAAGTTGGTAATATTTTCATGATTTTGTTCTGAATCTTTCTAATTGTTCTTCAACTTTCTTTTACCTACTGAAAAGTTTTCTTCGTTTACATTGACAACCTTTCAAAATTATCTTGAAAGTGCAAAGTTTCAAATGTTAATAAAATTTAACAAATGTCCCAAATTTTACCGATTTCACACTCTTTTCTTTCCTTTTTTTTTTAAATATTTGCAAACTGCAAAGCTTTCCTCATCTTTTTGTAATATTGTATGTTTTCTTGCTAATCCTTCCACCCGTAATATTTTAATAGGACATCATCACTTTTTCTGACTTCTTTAATAATTTTGCTTTATTCCATAAACTGTAATTGTTATGAAAAATGGACTTTACTTAAGAAACTGAATCGACATTGATAAGCTCATATTTGTTTTCAAATTTTGGTTAGGTTTTCAGGTTTTTTTGTCAGTCTTCCTAAATGTTCAATTTCAATTAGCAATTCAAATCTTTCTTGATATTTTCCTTTCTTTTGCCAACTTTTTATAAATTATCCATGAAAATTCACCTTTTTAAACTATGAAAAAGTATTTGGATGACTATCGATTTCCAAAAAGATTCAGGTTTCTTGACAAGCTTGGACAAATCCTCATGATGTACTCGAAACCATTTATTCATCTGACTTTGTTCCTCAAAAAATTGTAAACTTTTTGAATAGTTGATTTTTCTTACATGTATTGCAAAGCTGAATTTCCTTTATAAGATCACCACTGTTCTAAAAGTTGGTGGTTTTTGGGTTTTTTTGGCCAATCTTTCTAATGTTGTTCCGGATTTTGGATGATTTTCTAACCTTTTAACTTTTTCAAAAGTTTGTTAAATTGTTACCTTTGCAATGTTGCTAAAATTTTTTACCCAAATTTTGATGGAATATCTGAAATTACTTTTTGTATCTTATAGCTTCTGTTGATGCACTGATATTTTTGTCAAATTATTGGATAACTTTTTCTGATTTTAATTGACCATCAACTTTCTCAATGATTTACTTTATTGGCATGCTTTGACAAATTTTCTTCGTGAACTAGAAATAAATTTATTTATATTACTTTGTTCGTTAAACTGCAGAACGTGAACTTTTTTTTTTAAAAGTTGATTTTGTCTTACACGTATTATGAAGGTAAGTTTTCATTTGTAAGCTTAGTGTTGTTTTTAATGTTTGGTAAGGTTTCAAGACTTTTTTGCCGTTCTTTCTAATGTTCAATTTCTTCTAAGCTTATGTTGTTTCAGGATTTTGGAGGCTTTTGCAACCTACTATGTTTTTCAAAAGTTCAAATGCTACCATTCTTTGCCGCTGCAATTTTTTATAAGGTTTGACAAATTTTGGTAGTTAGGTTTTCCATGTTTTTTTGTCATTCTTTTTCTGAACGTTCAATTTCAAACAACAATTCATATCTTTCTTGATCTTTTCCTTTGCTTTGCCAACTTCTTATAAATTATCCATGAAAATTTCACATTTTTAAACTACAAAAATGTTTGGATGACCATCGACTTTCAAAAAGATTCAGGTTTCTTGACAAGCATTTACAAATCCTCATGATGTACCCAAAACCATTTATTCTTTTGACTTTGTTCCTCAAAAAATTGTAAACTTTTTCGAATAGTTGATTTTTCTTACATGTATTGCAAAACTGAATTTCCTTTATAATCTCACCGTTGTTTTAAAAGTTTGGTAGCTTTTAGGATTTTCTAGCCAATCTTTCTAATGTTGTTTAGGATTTGAGAGGCTTTTCTAACCTTTTAACTTTTTCGAAAGTTTGTTAAACTGTTATCTCTGCAATGTTGCTGCAATTTTTTACACAAATTTTGATGGAATATCTGAAATTACTTTTTTGTTTCTGATTGCATCTGTTGATTTGACAAAATTCTCTTAATTTCAAGAAATATCTAAAAGTTTTTACAGAACTTTCATTATTGTGTTTCGTGGTTTTGCTAATGCATGATATTTTAGTCAAGCTGAGGCTAGGATGCAGCAAGCTTCACCCGTGAAATCTTAAAGCCCGTGAACAAAGGCAGATGAAGGGTATTTATATAGAAGGCGTCTGCAAGGGTCGGCATCTGAGTGTTTCAAAAAAAGGGTTTGGGTTCAGAGAGTGCGTCTCTCGTTCGTTTAACGGTGACACCTGCAAATTTGAGTCTGGAATCCTTCGTTTATGCACCCAGAATTTGGGTTGTTTCTCATTCACATTGCAACTTGTAACATTTTTGACGAATTTCTTATTGGTTGCTTTCATTATTATTGAATTTTTTATATGTTCTCTTTTCATATTACTGACGATCTGCTTCTTTGATCTTTTGTAATGAGGTGTTTGCTAGCGAGGTAAGCCTTTAGAGAAGTCCTTGTTTAATTCGTATTTCATAAGAAAGAAAAATCTTCATGATGCAGGTGTATATTCTCGTGAAGTTGTGGAAAATACCCCATACCAGTTAACTGTGGGGCGTACTTTCTTCAAAATGACATGGCCCTTTGTAAGTTAATGTTTAATTTCGTTAATTAACTTTATTTTCTGTTATTGTCCAATAGTGATGGTTTGTGTTGAGACTTAGTATATTAGTATGATGGGCTGTTTATTAAGGATAGCTTAAAGTAATGTTTGCGTGTCTCGTTCGATTAACGGTGACACCTGCTAATTTGAGTCTGGAATCCTTCGTTTATGCACCCAGAATTTGGGTTGTTTCTCATTCACATTGCAACTTGTAACATTTTTGACGAATTTCTTATTGGTTGCTTTCATTATTATTGAATTTTTTATATGTTCTCTTTTCATAGTACTGACGATCTGCTTCTTTGATCTATTTTTAATGAGGTGTTTGCTAGCGAGGTAAGCCTTTAGAGAAGTCCTTGTTTAATTCCTATTTCAGAAGAAAGAAAAATCTTCATGATGCAGGTGTATATTCTCGTGAAGTTGTGGAAAATACCCCATACCAGTAAACTGTGGGGCGTACTTTCTTCAAAATGACATGGCCCTTTGTAAGTTAATGTTTAATTTCGTTAATTAACTTTATTTTCTGTTATTGTCCAATAGTGATGGTTTGTGTTGAGACTTAGTATATTAGTATGATGGGCTGTTTATTAAGGATAGCTTGAAGTAGTCGTATTAGTTAGTAGCTGTGTTTCTACTTTTCTCTACTTGAAACTCGTTTTCCATTGATAGTTTCAAGCAGTCTCTGATGCATTTTGCTGTTCCGGGTTGGATCCATCTCTTGCACTAACATTATTTGGTAAGGAATGTTTATACCTAATTAAAGGCAGTGTTTGATGAGCAGAATAGTTTTTCATCATGAAGAAATTTACTCTTCGTAGTGCTGTTCACAACCAACTCTGTTATAGATTTTCTTTTCAAGTGACTGTAACATACAGCAGATCTGAATATATAATCAATGGTTGTGCTGAGAGAATGGCCAATCTGATACCAATCATGCTTTACTACAATTAGAAGAAGCAGGATTTGAGTTAAACGATCTAAACTAGTGAGTTGGCTAACTTGGCTTCCAAAGGCTCATGATGTTGCATAATTAATATCCTTTCTTGGGATGTTCCGATGCAGCAGCAGAGGTAAAAGCAACTTGGGAGGTTCCTCCTAATTCCCACAACCTGCCCGTGAGATGCATAATTTATATCCTACCTTTTGTCTGTAAAGTATATCAAGAGGAATGGTAGGCTACTAAGTTAACAAGCTGCCCCCATGGTAGAGAGAGAGAGAGAGAGTCTCTGAAGTGCCGACCTCTTCCTCTTCAAATGAGTGCCCTACGCCGTGAACAGGTTGCTGAGGAAACCTTGAAGAATGTGAAGCGTTTGTAGAGACCAAAATTAGTTTTGTTAGTCTTTGAATTCTTCCTAGTAGGGCTGCTTTAGTTTCTTCCTCTTGTTCCAATCTGCATTGAAGTTTGAAGTGATCATCTTATAATAATTTCGACATGCACGCATGCTATTATATACTCTGGACTGAAGTTTGAAGTGACCATCTTATAATGACTTCGACATGCATGCATGCTATTATTTACACGGGCAAGTCTGATTGAATAATGAGAGAGTGGCAAGTATATTTGCAAAAATTTGAAGACAAAGCATGTACCATATGAGACATTAAAAGTGAATTTGGAACTTGTCAAAGCGACATTAAAAGTTCAAATGCGGAAGCGTAAGTGTGGAAGAATTATGTAACGAATTATATATACTTGACCCGTTTATGTGTCAACCATGTCGTGACCAGTTGCAATCAGTCTAACCAAGTGTTCCCTAACTCTCAGTAGATCTTCAGATCTCACCGTTTGATAAGGTGGGTTATGTCCGCTAGAAAACTCAACCGCGTCCGATCCTACACTTCCAAGGTCTAGATCAAACAAGGAAGGATGTAGATTCGAAGGAAGTCGACAAGATCTGTTCGTGATGACTCTAGGCCAGGGAAAACCGTGATACGTTGCTGTACTTGCCTTGGATCCCGAAGTTGATGAGAGAGTCGATGCCATTAAGGAGATTCCACCAAGTTGATCGGCTTCACCTTTCTTCACCGCCTTCCCGGTATCCTTTCAGCCTCTAAACACCCGTGTGATCATGGATGAATGCACCGTGAGAGGATTTGTCGCGTTGGATGGGGCATGAATCGTGGTTTGTAGAAGTCAAGGTGCTGCCCGTGTGCTTCACCTTGAGTTCTTCCGCCCTTGCTTCCTTCGGCCCTTGAGAGAAGAGACTTTAGAAGAGAGAAGAGGTTGAGATAGAGGAGGCCCTGGGGTTGAAGGAGAACTACCAGCCGTCTCCGGTTAAGGTTGGAGAAGACTTTTTGGCCGTCGCCGGTGGAGGACGAGTGCAAGAGAGACCCATGCAAGTGTCTCGGTTCTAACTCGAACCCGAGACAATACAAAAGCAAATACGAGTCTAAAGCGTCTCGATGCCCTGCTTGGCCGAGCTCCTCTCGGCGCTAGCGGCCATCCTTGGCTGCGCGCTTCTCCGTGGCTGTGCCTTTCTCGGTGCTTCTCGCCTAAGTCAACCTCACTTGCTGATAGGAAACTCGGCCCGTCAGGGGGAATGCGTTGCGCTCAACTGCTATCCGCACCGCTAGTCAACTCTATCCAAGTGCTCTTGGCCACACTACTGGCTGGCCTTGACACTGCCAAAAGTAGGCTCGTAACGACGCCTGATGCCAATCCTCTCCCAAGATCTCTTGAAGGAGCCGTTGAACAAAACTAAAACAAGTTTATTTACAAACTCGAAACAAGTGAGGTTACCCCAAAGAGGTCTTGCCTACTATAGCACTAATAAGGTATGCGAGGCTTTTACAAACGTGGTCGATACATAAAAATCACTCGTTTCTCACTCAACCTTCATCCACATTCATCAAACCATCCTGCCATGCACGCCTAAGATATTGCAAAACCACACCGTGCCCAATAGGTGGTCTCACGATTCCCGCGGTCATGTCCTCGGCCTAAATCTTAAGAGGTATTGTTGCCGGAATACAAAGGCTGTAGCTAGCTATCAAAACAAAGACATGAAATAACCAATTCCCAATACCCCGGTTCTGTTTAGGAGCTATACCTGCCGGTCGGTCCCAGTGTAGGGCAGGAAGGGGCTCGAGGTGAAAACCGGTAGTAAGACGCTACCCTAAAGTAATGCAGTCATGGATAGTGGAAGAGACTCGGCCCGCTTGGCCGAGGGACACGATAGCTTCTGCCGATGGCTGCTGGAATCCAAGAGGAGTATCCTTCTCAGTTGAGGCACTCCTTGCCAATGATGCGTGGTAGTCGTCACCTCGCTAGGATGATGCACGGATGCAGCTCCCTGCCCGGTCTCATAGGAGAGATGGACCACCTTGGATGGGTGCAGGCGAGGTCAGGTTTTCTGGCGGACATCAAGAAAGACCTGCCTGATCAAACGACGAGATCTGAAGATCTACCGAGAGTTAGAGAACGTGCCATATACCATTGGAATTGTCTCGGCGTCTTCTACAACATACCCAAACTTGGTGGTGATCGGAGGTTGTTTGGTTGGTCAAATTGAAGAAGAAATAGAACGACGTTGGCCGCGATTTTGTCGCATCTAGCGGCAGATCTCTGTTCTTTGTCCTAGATTGGGAGATTCCTTGGGAGATTCAACGCGTGTAATATACCGTTGGAATCGTCTTGAGGTCAGCTATCACGTACTCAAATTTCATTAGGATTGTAGTTCAATTGGGTAGCCAAATCCTCGCGGAACAGACCAATATTGCCACCGCAGCTCTACCGCAACTAGCGGCGAACCTGCCTGATCAGAGACCCTTTTCCGATGATCCGTTGGGAGTTTTCAGACTATCTTGGTACCGTTAGATTCGTCTCAATCTCATCTCCATCATATCCAAATTTTGTTGTGATCGGATGTTATTTGACCTGCAAAACAGCAGCGGCACCAAGATTGCATGTTGACCAACCTTAGGGATCTAGTGCCAATTGCGCCGGCGTGGCCAACCGGCGAAGGCTCCACTCGTTTTCAGACGAAAATTGGGTTTTCGACCATTCAGTGAAGTCTCCAGATTACCCCTGTTTAATTGATTATTAATTTAATTTGGCTTTGATCGTTTGGCCTATTTTGGTCATTTGCTTGAATTGAGGATGCACGGGACTCATCTCCAAACCCTAGCCGCCGCAAGTATCCTTAACGTCCGTCGCCAATTTCGGAAGAAGCCAAGCTTGCCTCGGACAGCTCCTCATGCACGTCATCCATGCCCTACATGTGTCATTCTAGCTTGCCTTATCTTTACCACGCGCCCATCTTCCTACTTCCCCTCCTCGTCATCCCTAGCCACCGTGCCACCTCATCCTAGCCGTTGCAATCGTGGAGACCTTCCTAACTAAGTGGAAGTGCCACCTTACGCAACAAACCCTAACCCTAATCTTGCTCATTTCTAAACTGCCCCTTGACCTCATCCGAACCTATCATCTAGACCTAGCTCACCTAGGTCAAACTTGACCTAGGCCGAGCCTATACATTGGACCTTGTCTGAACCCACCAGCTCAACCTCACCCGAACCTACCTTATCCAAGTCCAACCAAAACCAGTTCGCCAGATGCCGATTCTCTCCCAAGATCTCTTGGAGGAGCTGTTAGACAAAATCTAAAAACCCAGACAGACCCCGACTCAAAATCAACCCTAGGTAGTGGATACAAATGAGGTTACCCGCGAAAAGGTCTTGCCTACTACAGCACTAATAGGGTATGGGAGGCTTTAACGTGATTGATACATGAAAATTTTCTCGCATCTCACTCAACATTCATCCACATTCATCAAACCATCTTAGGGTTTGAAAATAAAGACCGTGATCAAGACCCAAAATAAAATATAATTCAAATAATGTAGGGGTATTTCAGGGACTTCATCGAAGGGTGAATGACAACCCACGCCGGTGCAATTGGCCCTATCTTGGTTCCGTCGATGCTTCGCCGGGAAATTTGAGTATGATAGAGATGAGATCAAGACGAATCCAACAGTACCAAGATCGTCTGAAAAACTCCCTTAGCCTCGCCTAAATGCCACGTACAACCTCCCACTCGCGCACACTTCACTCGTGGCTCGTGGGCGCCCTGGTCGGCACCTTCGACCTGTGTCACTCTGTCATCGTCGGCCAGCCTTGGCCCATCATGCTGCCCAGCTGCGTTGGCAGCGTCCTCATGCTCGCACTTCGCCATCAGCCGCTCGACCACGCCCTGCTCGGCTGTGCCTCTCTCGGTGCTAACGGCAGTCCCCGCGCAGCTTTTCTTTGGCTTGCGGCCATCCTTGGCCGCACGTTGCGGCATGACCTGCCTTTATTGCCGCTCCTCGCCGAGGTCAACCTCACTTGCTGAAGAGGATTTCAACCCGTCGGGTGGTATGTGGCGTGCCCAACTGCAGCCCATGCCGCTAGTCATTTCTGCCCAAGTGCGCTCGGCTTATTGCCGGCTGGCCTCGGCATTGCCAAAATTCGGTACGTATCAGATCCACCCTCCTTACATCGAGCTTGATCCCAAACTCACGCTATATCGTCACCCTGTGTGGTCTGAACATGCCCTTCCATGCTTCTATGACTTGGCGCTGGCCCGGAATCTCTCGGCAACAAGTCTAAGGAGGTCTAGTGCGGCAGAAATAGACGACGGGGTCCTTGTGGTGGTATACCGTCGATATGCCTCCAGTCAATCTGCCCCGGACTAGAGTTTTGCTGTCCATCCTGTGCCTAGGACCATAATCTCGAGGTAGGTGGTCGAGTTGTGACTGTTGCTACCTGAAATCATGCTTGGGCTCTCGTGGAACTTCCAACCCAACCAGCGGTTTGCCCCTATCATGGGCCTGCCATAAACGTCCGTCTCTAGGAGTAACTGTGGACCCACAGTATCAGCCACGTCCAGCCACGCTTCGGCTGCGCTTTCAAGTGGGGAGTACACGCGCTACTGGTTTACGCCAGCCTACTCCGCATAGTTTTTACCTATCTATCTAAGTAACAGTAAGTTCACCACCTTTTTAGCTGAAATCAATACAGCCAAAACCAAAACCCATTTTTTTATCCAACAAAAATCAGGTTTTCACTGTTGAAAACCTGGTTTGTCACATGCCATCCAAAACAGTAAAACCGAAAACAGGTTTCAAAAACCCAATTAAAAAGTTGGTTTTGGAGAAACCAGGTTTTTACAAAACAGTGGTGCATCCACATGCACCCTTCATGTTTCTCTGCATAAAAAACTGTGTTGAAAGTACAAAACCATCCTTTAATGTGCTATACCCAAAAAGTATGTTTATACGAGTCACTCGTAGATAACAGGTACAATGTGTGTGCAAGTTAGAAGGAAAGCCCATATACCATCTGGCTTTGGCACAAGTTGTTGACTTCGTATATATGAATTTGGCAAATAAGAAATGGATCCACGATAAGAAGGTAAACTACAAATTGTCATAGAAAAGAAATGAAGCAATATACCCGCTAGTCCAAATGGAGAAAAAGGCTTCATATATGTATATAAGACTAGCAACATTTCAATCACATGTAATTAGAAAAATTCAGCCATCTCTACCGATGCCAAAACCATAATAAAGGAACAGTTAGTTACCTTTTTCTTCTTCTTTACATCAATGTACATGAGATCTGCATCATGCAATCCACGTCCTGCAAGTATTCCTGCATTACCAACCAAGGGATAAAAATCAATGCCAGCTGGTTTCGAAGTAAATCAGCCACTTTTGCAAGGAAATACAATGAAATGTTGTCATATGGATCCAATGTAAGTACTAATTCTTTTTTCAGGCATTGTATTTCAGAGGAGAACAAATGCTTTCAGAAAAGAAAGAAGTGTGAAAGATTCTCCACGATGTCAAGGAGAAATCAGTGGAAATTGAGTGTATAAGAGACTGCCGGATGGAGGAGCGACTCAACTAAGGAAAGAAAATTTGAATTCAAATCCTAGCGTTGCCTCTCAAAACGTTACCTTGTTGTATTACCATCAATATACTATATGTTGTACTACCATCTTTATACTACAGGTTGTAATTATCCCAAGTTTTGTAACGTTTTACAAATCATACTATATAAGTAAAGAAATACTCTTGCAGAAGGTAACAAAGGAGAGTTACTCATCCTTCGTCAATTGCAAGTCTCGTCTCTGTAAAGCTAAACAGAGATAACTATTTTGCTGTGGAGGAGCCAACTTGAATCCGTGATGATATATCAAGATTATCTGAAGTTTTTTGATGGATATGGTGAAGTTCCGTCAAAAGTTATTCTAAGAGATGGCAAAGATGAACTCAATCCTGAGTTCGCCATATGGAGAAAATCAGACAAACTGGTTTCAAGCTGGATCAAGGCCACCATTTTCGAAGCAGCTCTGTCAAATAGTCAGGACTCGCTCAGTGCGAGAAGCCTGGACAATGCTGGAAAAATCCTATGGTTTGCCGTCTTTACTGTGGGTCATGTTATTAAAAAAAGAGCCGATGTTCATCAAGAAAGGTAACTATATGATTTCTTACTTGTAGAAATATAAACTTTTAGTTGATTCTCTTGATGCGGCTGGTTGTCATACGCCAAATGAAGATTTAGTTCAAATCATGCTTAATGAACTTCCATCAAAGTACGAGAGTTTGGTCACCTCTATAGTCACGTCCTCAACAAAAATGCCTAGTTTTGCCGAGCTCTATAAATCTTTTACTGAATCAAGAAATACTTCTTCAACTTATAAAACATGATGTTGCTGAGTCACCTATGGAAAAACAAGTTACTATAACAACCTTCAATACCATTCGAGGCCGTGGACGTGGGCGCAGTCGAGGCTTTTATCAAGGAAGAGGTGGTGGTGGTGGAAACCAATCTTTTCAACTGATCGAACATCAATTCAATAATTATCAAATGACTGGTTTTCAGCCGGCTACTCTGCCATCTAAGAAGATAATTGAATGTCAATATTGTGGCCGTAAGGGTGCACAGCCAAGACATGTTGGGGTAATCCTTATGCATTCTCAACCTTAACACTACAAGAATCTGGTGATGAATATTGGTATCCAGATACATGGACAACCAATAATATTGTCGCTAATGACGAATATCTGGAGAACAAGCAGACTTACTCAGGCTCAGAATCTGTAATGGTTGGAAACGGTAAGTTCCTTCCTATTTCTCACGTAGGGGACTTACATGTTAATATTCAAGAGGCTCACTTTATTTTGAAAAATAGTTTACATGTTCCCAAGATAGCACACAATATGATTTCTGTGGGTTGTTTTGTATCTGACAACAATTGCAAGTTTGAATTTACTCCATCTTAATTTGTGATCAAGGACCACAAGACATGATCAGTACTTCTTCGAGGACTGAAAACTAGTGATGATCTTTACCTGGTTCAAGTAAAGACTAGATCTGGTGATGACATCAAGAAGAGGTGTGTGGCTCAATAAAGAAGGTTCGAGGTTCGTATGAGGAATGGCATCGGCGACTCAGACATGCTAATAAAAAAATAATATCTTTGCTTAATGCTTTCAGTTACATCTCAATAAACAGCCCTATTTGGAAAAAAATGTGTGAACATTGTATAATTGCAAAGGTGCATAAGTAGTTGTTTCCCTTGTCGTCTTTTCATGCTGCTAAACCTTTTGAACTCCTTCACATGGATGTTTGGGGACTTGCCCAGGTGGAGTCTAAAGATGGTTTTAAGTACGATTGTTAATAACTATTCCCGTTTTAGTTAGCTATTTTCATTGAAAAATAAAGGTGACGTATATCAATATTTTGTTAATTTCAAAACTATTGTGGAAAACCAGTTGGGAACCACCATCAAATCAATCATACAATGGAGGGAAATTTTGGAATAAAAATCTTGAAAATGAGTTGGAAAACAAGGGAATTATGCACTATTTTTTATGCCCATATATGTCTAAACAAAACAGGATTGTAGAAAGGAAAAATGGACATGTAGTTTGAAACATATTAAGTATGCTTCATGATGCTCAACTTCACCATGAGTTTTGGGTGGAAGCCTTTAAAACGACTGTCTATATAATCAATCGGCTGCCCACTCTCAAACTAGATCAGAAATCACCATTTTAGATGATATTCAATCAAGTTTCCGATTATAGTTTTTTTTGAGTTTTTGGATTCAAGTGCTATCCATTATTGACATTGAGTAATGACAATAAGTTTCAACCAATGACAATTCCTTGCATTTTTATTGGATATGAGAGTCGACACAAGAGATATATATATGTCTAGATCCCAAATCAAGGCGAGTGATAGTATCTCGTCATATCATTTTTTACGAGCACTGTAGTGGCTCCAGCAACACTAGTGATATCTCTTTTCAAGAGGCTGATCTTCAACAGTGAGCACATCAATTTCATTTTTCTCCTAATCCATGGCAAAACGCAGTGAGCGACTCTCATACAAAAAATGTCATCATTCCACCAGCAAACAATATAGAGTGCCAACCAAGTGAGGCCCAGATTGAATCAATCCAAATTCAGACGAACCGCATATTGCTGCCATTTCAGATCGTTCATCCACATGGGAAAACCAAGACACCATCACCGCTGCCCGACGGTCATCAACACGCTCGCATAGATTGATCACCCGTTTTATAACCGGTTCATCATCACATTCACATCAAATGGTCACTGGTTTTATGACAGGTTCTCTCAGACCCAAGACGTTTTCTGCTCAAATAAAGATGGAAGTTGAACAAGAGCTAGTCACACCAACAACATGACTCACTGGATTAACGTTATGCAACAAGAAATACATGCGCTGCATAAAAATCAAACATGGAATCTAGTACCACGATGACTCACTGCTAATGGTTTCATTTTAAAGTACAAGGCATGTCTGGTTGCTCGAGGATTTTTACAAGAAGCTGGGGTAGACTATTTGTTGACTTTCAGTCCCACGGTTAAGCCCACTACAATTCATGTCATTCTCACCATCGCTGTGCAACTGGCGTCGTCTCTTTGCCAGCTCGAATTTGATAATGCATTCCTAAATAGCTTTCTTAATGAAGATGTTTACATTCCTAAATAGCCTTCATGTGGTATGACCATAGGGCCATATTTGTTATTGACTTGTGAAGCCTGTATGATGGTGTAATCAAGTGCTGCAAAAGTTTGAAATTGAAACGATTCTAAAGCTTTGACAAGTTCAAATTCATAAATGGACTACCGTTGTCCAAAACTATAGGACAAAAACAAGTGCATGTGAGTCGACAAATATATGCTTATCTGTTTAAAATGACTTGAAACTTGATGTGCACATTAAATTTTTAGTTTTCTTTACCTCGTATGATATTAGTATTTCGATTTGTTTGCGCAGCTGAATTCACCATAAACAACTTTCTTTTGAGTCATCTAAGTACTTTTGAGGTGTTCCTTGAAATTGCAAACATGTAGATGAACACGGATTATTTAAACGAACATTAGATAATGCAAATGTTCAACATATAACTCTCAGTTAATTAAAACTCGAGAGCTAAAACTATGAATCATTAGTACTCCTATAAAACGTAAAGTAGTTATCAAAATAAGCATGTTATGAAGGCCACATCCTTCTACATCCTAATCCATAGTAGAAGAAAAAAGATTAATGGCCAAAGCATCATAAAAAAAGGGGAAGAAGAACAGTTTTAATCTAGAGGAAAACCACACTAGAAAATGATCGTCAAATGAGGCCAACAAGACTATGGTGATTTTCAGATCCACAACTTCGCACCAGACACCAGAAGATGCATGATTGCGTGGTTGGAGATAGGGGTGAAGGTAAGATTTTTTTGTCTCAGGGCGATACTATAGTTTCAATAGGGGCCAAAATAGAAAATTTTTAAAATTTTTTTATATATATTAAACTAATTTTTTTTAGATTTATATATAAATTTTTAAAGTTTTTAAAATCTGAGGAGGGGCTACTGCCCCTGCCGGCCCTCCCCTTCCCTCAGCCACTGATTGGAGACAACCAGAGACCAGGAGAAATACTCACCCGGAGATCTCTATCGACTTATGTTCCGCTTCTTGACCTCCTCCTTCGGCATGATCATGGTGAGAATGCCGTTCTCCATCGCTGCCTGCAGCTGATCCACCTTTATATAATATATATAAAGGTCTCAGTAATCTCTAACACACAATATATATATATATATATATATATATATATATATATATATATATATATATATATATATATATATATATATATATATATATATATATATATATATAATGCCATAGCTGAAAGGACCATAATCCTTGCTAAAAACACTATTAACAGTTGGTACATTATAAACCGTTGTTAATGCTTTTGCCACAATTTTTATTAGTGATAAATATCTAATTTTAAATGTTCATTATAAATATATCATTAAAAAACAGTTGTCACATAAGCATTAGCAAATGATTTATGGTACAACAGTGTTTTTAATGTATGACGATTTCAATTTTTTATATTTGTTTAATCATTTCAACATCCGACATATTATATGTTTGGTTATCTAAATTTATATAACTTGAATTATCTGAATTTTATAATTTGTAAGAAAAATGATCCAAATCAAATGCATCGTATTTCATAAGGTCCAAGAGAAACGACCCTTGATCTTTCGAGTCATTTATCGCTCAACTTTTTCCCGAAACATGTTTTCTTATAGAAGGGATTTTTTCTTCTCTTTTTATTCAACACCTAATGAGAACAGATTACAAGAATGTGATTCGAATATGATATACCCTTAATTGTATCCAGTTTTTTTGACATTCATCAGACTTTAATACAAAAAAAAAATCATATCCAAATTGATGTGTTTATGGTCAAGTTGAGGGAAGGGAGAAAAAGTCGGGAGATTCGCGGTGAAACAAATGCAAACAAAGGCGCAAAATAATGACATATACCAAATGAAAGCATAATAATAACCAAAACTATACATTGCAAAAATACGAGTTGTTCATGCTTGTCATTGAGAAAAGTTAAGCGGAAGCATGTGAAATTTGATAGGTATAATAGAATGATTGGTACATCTTTCTAAGGCTACTACGATGTAGAGGAAATCACGTGACACGTTTCATTCATATAGCATTGGAGACTATAACCTTGTTTGTAAACTTTGAGAATCTAAAATGATGGTTTTGCCCATCTTTATGGGACTTGGACTTTACTTTACTTTATATACATGTTAGATCCATATTAACCGAGATGATATGGTACATACCCACCATCTTAAAGTACTTTCAAATGGATCTATCAAAATATATAAGCAGTGACGATGGAGCCAAGAGGCATCGGAAAAGGGGGGCCTTGCCCTCCTAAAAAAACAATGAAAAAAAAGACGGAGCCACATGGTGGATGGTGCAGGCAGCCAGCTGGGGTATGCCACTGCCTACGCCAGCCCATCAAAAATTTCATTATAATGTGTTAACTTCACATTGTTATGACCTTAAATTTATTAAATTTATATGCACTGTCCACACCAAAGTTATGTCACCTACACAAGTATCCACTGAAAAATCATGGTTCCGCCATTGTCCGGCTGCCACACAAGTTTCTTTATTTTTATTTTAATAATTTGATATATTTGACTGTTTATATATACAATGCCCTTAAAAGTATGAAAGCTATTGAATTAGTTACTTCCAGCCAAAATTTCTGGCTCTACTAGTCTATAGAAATATAAATATAGTACATGCATGTAATTGTTTGGTATATGTGGGCCTAGATTTCTCACAAGAAGAAATAAGGTTAGGTTTTGACTTGGACACTGATCTTGAAGAAGACAGTTTGTCGCCATTACCAAGAAATGCATTTAGCGAAGGCCATTATGCATAAAAAAAAGCCAAAAGAAGTATGTCAAACCAAAAAAAGGCAAGTAGAAGAATATTAAGGTGGGTTAGTTTGTTAAAATCCATAGTCACAAATACCGGTAACATGTTTTAAGAATTTTTTGGGTATTTTTTGGCAAAGCTGAAAATTTCAGGAAATTTTGTGATTTTTAAAAAATAAAAATGCTAACAATCAAATAAAATAAAAAAATAAATGAAAACTAATTACAGGAAAAGATAAGAATAACTATATAAAATAAAAAATGGTAACAATTTAACGTAGGTTTGAAACTTTAAAGCAAAAGCTACAAAAACTAATGCCAAAGAAAATGATAAAATGCCAAAGAAACATGAAAATTTCATTTTAGAGTTTTTTTAAAATACAAAAAGGGATGTGTTTTTTTCATTTTCATTTTTTTAAACATTTTCTGTCACTGGTAGAAACCAAGCTGGTTCTATCCTTCTTCTCACTTTATTAAGCCGCCATTTGAACAGTTAACACAGTTTGAAACTGCAAGTTTATTGTTGACGCCTATCGGAACAGATGTAGTAACCAGGCAACGCATTTATTGCTGGCGGAGATGAACACGGAGAAGCGGACCCATGACTAAAACGAGGGTCTAAGTTGCAGAGAAAAGAACTCCGGTTCCCCATCTTCTTTTCAATTCCGACCAACCCATGTGCTTGGTCGGTAGTCGTAGATCATGATGGAGATGTAGAGCAGAAAGAGTATCAAGATCAACTTCATCATGTCTTTGCCCATAACTATATATTTTGACCCATGGAGATGATCCAATCCAGCTTCCTGCATATGAGATCGATAGTCCATTTCCCAAAGTTTGTCCAAAAGCGAGAGCTCCCAGACACTACAAACGAGAAAGAGATGGAAGGATTCGTGAAGAAACTGCTGCACTTTGTGATGAAGAAGAAGACCCATTTCAATCGCGGTAGCGGTGTTTCGCCTGGCCACGTTCCAGTCTCCGTTGGATTAGATGCAAGAGCTTCGTTGCTTGTCATGGAATCTCGCCACCTGAATCACCCTCTGCTGAAGAAGTTGCTGCAGCTGTCGGTGGAGGAATTCGGCTATTCTTACAGAGGTGCCCTGAGGATTGCCTGTGATGTTGATCTCTTCCATTTCCTTATGAAAATCTTGAACAGCGGAGACAGTGTGCTGCACTGCGTGGAACTAGATGATCTCTTCACCAAGTTTTCTGCCACTCGGGGTTGAGCTCCATTGTTAATTTCAACTAAATCGACCAAGGACGTCCTTCACGTTGATGTGGATAACTTTTTCTTGATGCCCATCTTCTGTGAACTGTTTGCCGATGGAGATACGTAATCAATTGCTTTGCAGATCGTTTATCCCTTTATTAGTTTGGAGACAATGTGACATAATCATGTGAACAAACTTTCTTTATGAGAGAGATCACTTCTAGCATTCTGTAATTCTTTCTTGTGGTCACCTCACCAACAGGTTGGTGAGGGCGATTCTTATAGTCAATTTTGTTATATCAAATTCGTCTCTGGCATTGGATTTTTCATGCTCCAGTATCATATATATGTCTAGATAACAGGAATCTCCAGCTACGGCCGACTATATATGCCCTTTGATTTGAATTGTTTGTCCTTGATTTGAATTACGGACAATGACATTTGTTATGTTATCGATATCGTGATTGAAAGATAAACTGGAATCAAGTATGCTTCATCAGCACCCACTTTAATTTTGTAGTGAAATGATGTTCAGTCTTGTTGCATTCTTTCAAAGGAATGCATGTAAGAATCCCACCAGCTTGTTTGTGCTGGCTTCATTTGTCATGATGTCATCCTTTCTTATCACGTATCATATGAAAAGAGACGAGGGAAATTGACGGTAAAAAGCCTTAAACTTTGTTTCTTGTACATATGCAATTTTGAACGTTGTTTGATAGTCTCTTCAAGAAGGAAAACTGGCGACCGTCATTATAGGATTGAAATAGACTTGCCAATATATATATATATATATATATATATATATATATATATATATATATATATATATATATATATATATATATATATATATATATATATATATCCAACAACCACTGATGTGTTTCTTCTTTGGTAGACCGAATCAATTGGTTAACTAATGGCCACGGTTCTTCCGTTGCTAATACCATACACTATATGCCCCACTGCCTTGTGCAAATGGTGTCTTAACTAAGGGAGACTCAAGAGTGTCACTCCTTGGATCCATCACCGCCGGTTTCTTCGATGCACAACAACCATGGTCAGCATTAGCGGACAAGCAAAAGCCAAAGTCTAATTTTTTCTCGACAATAAGTCGACAAGCCGAAATGGAAGGGCAAAAATGCGGCTATCACGGCAATATAATAATTTAATTTTAAATGTTTACAGCAAACTTTAAATCTTGAAGTACAAATCATCTTCGTATTAACCTAAGCAGGTTGTTTGAATTAAATGCAAGTACCTGCAATGAAAATAATTAATCATATATGAACATAATGAAATACCATTACATATCATAAGAAGCCGTAGAGAATAAACCATAAATATCAATATGAATAAATTCCAAGACCTCTGAACTTTTCTTGGCGTCTGCTAATTTTCTAATATTTGTTTGCTTTTCTTTTGATGCATTCAGAACAAATGTCAAAATGTTTGAAATTAAGAGAATCAAGAACTTCAATACCTGCCACAAGCCTTTCATTTGTTTACATTAGAAATGTGACCAAATTGCTTTGCAACATAATTCTTCTAAAAGTAACGCAAAGTAAAGATAGTAGCTTTCTTATGGCAAAATCCTTATTCATATGATCCGAATCTTTGCAAAAGAAATAATTTGATTTTTGAACCTTGTGTCCCTTTTTCTTCTTCTTCTTCTATGATGGATCACAGCGTCCGTAGTTTATTTCTTTGACAACTACCGCCCTCATAAATATCGATGCCGAAAAAGTCTCGGCCAAGTTTTTGTTGGGTATGTTCGACGATAATACGATTTCTCAGGAAATATGGCTTCCTTGATGATCTAGACCTAGGAAACTTCCCTTTTCTTTATTGAAGAGTCCGAGTTCATTCGAAGTACTTTCTTTGTTTCTGGATGAGAAGAGACGAAGATGGCATCCACGCCGTCAAACTCGCCGCAACTCAAATGATTAATTAATGCCAGTAGACAACCACACGAATCTTGAAGATTTGACCCATTTTAACAAGTTACATAGACCATCTTCCAATCGAATAGATGTAGTAAGCAGGCAATGCATTTATTGTTGACGGTGATAATCGCGGAGAAGCGGACCCATGGCATTTTGAACAACACTTTCCACGACTAAAACGAGAAGTCTAAGTTGCCGAGAGAAGAATCCTCTTGCTCGACCAACCCATGTGCTTACTCGGTAGTTGTACATCATTACACACAGAGATCTAGAAAGAGACAGAAAGAGTATCAAGTATCAACTCCATTCTGTCTTGGCACTTGACTATAAATTTCGACCCATGCAGATGATCCAATCCAGCTTCCTGCACATAAGATCGATCCCCCATTTCCCCAACTTTGTCCAAGAGCGAGAGCTAGCTCCCGAGAAAGAGAGAGATGGAAGGATTCGTGAAGAAACTTTTCCACTTTGTGATGAAGAAGAAGACCCATTTCAGTCGCGGTACCGGTGTTCCGCCTGGCCACGTTCCAGTCTCCGTTGGATTAGATGCGAAAGCTTCGGTGCTAGTCATGGAAGCTCGCCACCTGAATCACCCTCTGCTGAAGAAGTTGCTGCAGCTGTCGGTGGAGGAATTCGGGTATTCTTACAGAGGTGCCCTGAGGATTGCCTGTGATGTCGATCTCTTCCTTTTTCTTATGAAAATCTTGAAGAGCAGAGACAGTCTGCGGCATTGCATTGAACTAGATGATCTGTTCACTAAGTTTTCTGCCACTCGGGGTTGAGCTTCACTGTTAATTTCGACTAAATCATCCGAGGACGACCTTCACATTGATGTGGATACCTTTTTCTTGATGCCCATCTTTTGTGAAGTACTGTTCACCGAAGGAGATACGTAATGAATTGCTTTCCATATCGTTGTTACTTTGCAGACAAAGTGTCCTAATCATGTAAACAAACTTTCTTTATGAGAACGATCACTTCTATCGTTCTGTAATTCTTGTGTCACCTCAACTACAGGTTGGTGAGGGCGACTCCCATAGTCAATTTTGTTAAAACAAATTTGTCGTCTCTTGTTGGATTTTTCATGTTCCAGCGGATATTATATGTCAAGATAATGAGAATCTCCGGCTGCCGCCGACTATGTCCTTTGATTTGAAATGTTTGTCCTCTGTATTTTAATTTGTAGTTCATTGCGTACGTACCTTCAAGTCTCTCTCTCTCTCTCTCTCTCTGGCCTTTACTTACCAACAACTGGATGGGAATTCACTGCACACTCTTTTGATTTGAGTTACAGATACTGAAATTTGATTTTGATGTCAATATTGTGATTGAAAGATAAACTGGAACCAAGTAAGTTTCATCAGCGTCCACTCTAATTTTTTTCAGCGAAATGATGTTCAGTCATATTGCATTATTTCAAAGCAAGGCATGTTGGAATCCTGCCAGAATCCTGCCATGCATCTTCTTCGTTGTAACAAGGGAAAGTGATGGTAAAAATCTCAAAGGAGTTGCGAGATATATTTTTTGCCTTTTAAAATAAAAATCAGTTTTAAGGTATAGATGCAAGTTGAACATTGTTTGATTGTCTCTGCAAGAAGGAAAACTGGCCACCGTCATTATTAGATAGAAATTGACTTCCCAATAATTATACTTACATGTGAGAATTAGATTAGACAGTTAAAAGCATGCACAATAAAATGTAAGAAAAGTAACAATATATTGTGCCTTGTGTATCTAATCTAAAAATTTGTTAGGTTCTTTGAAAGTGTTTCATGAATCTGCACTACTTTTTTGGTAGATGCATAGAACAATAGGATAGAGTTATGGTTTTCAAATCACCCTTAAAAGCATATAGATTATCGTTGCACCATGAACTATAGCTAATACTCTAACAAACACATAGCAACTTTTTTTAGCTACAATTATAATGTATTCAACCGGTCATTGATTTTGTAGTGCAATCTGGCCACATAAATGGGTCATTTTTTAGTGGAGATCATGAAGAAGGAATGCAAATTGCCCCTATCCCCATCGTGAATGCTTTATGGTCAGGGGTAGAGCCAAAAATTTTTCATGAGGGGGTCAAATCAAAGTTTCTAAATTTTGATTAGGGCACAAGTATCATTTTTCAAAATTTTTATATAAAACAAATGAAATTTTCTAAAACTTAGATGTATTTTTTTTTAATTTTTTTAAGGTGGGGCCCGAGCCCATGCGGACCCCACGTCCGCTCAGCCCTTGTGACTATGGCCCCTTGCTTGCCACTTTCTTGTGACTTTCCTACCAACCTATGATCAGGTTTGTCTCTATCTTATGCCTTTCTCATTGACCAGCCACAACTTGGAAAACATTATTTCAGAACTCGTTCTGGTACCTGACCGACTCAATCAATGTCCTGAACACCATATTAAATATCCATACACTCGCTAGCCAGATGCTTTTTTGGTCAACAAATGCTCAAATACAATTAACCAGTTATACCTAATCTAAATAAATAAAAAATCTAAGCAATATAGAATTAAACTTGATTAATTAAAATATATATCGACCTGAAAGTCCAGTCTAGTTTTGGTAAATAAAGTTATATTATATTACATTATATTATAGTGTGTATGTGCGTGTATATATATATATATATATATATATATATATATATATATATATATATATATATATATAATTTGCCACTGTTAAGATCACTAACGACACTCCAATAGCGTCTTCCGAATTGCTAAGAGTAATTCCCTGGCATGTAGTACAGTTTGCCGCTGTTAAGAGTAATTTGTTGGATAGATCGCGGCAGTTTCCTTGACATGTAGTACAGTTTGCCGCTGTTATGAGTAAATTTCTTGGATCGATCGTGGGTAGTTTCCTTGACATGTAGTACAGTATGCCACGTGTCGCGAAGTGGTTGAACTCTTTCACCGTCGCAGGTGGAAGGACATAAGATGCAAATGGACCTCTTAAATTAACAATGTTCAAACACAAGTTATTTTAAAAAAAAGTCCATGTCACACTCAAGGCCTCACTTTTCTCTCCCACTATGCAGCATCTGTATATATATATTGTAGTAACTATAATTATTTCAAGTTTCTTGTGTGAAGATCCTTTTATTTCTCAGCTTTATCCTTGCTATCTGGTAAAAACTCCATGAAACCACTATGATCACTGCCAAGAAACTTCAAGTCTTGCCAGCAACTTTGATCACATTGCGCATCCAAAAATTGCAAGAAAGCAAACTTGTGTTATGTTGATGGTTAAATTTAATTAGTTTTCACTGTTCCAAATTAAGTTTAACTTTGTTGAAACCATTATGTTTCCAACAGTGAAATCAATGAGAAGCTGCGTGATGTTGGCAGCACTTCGTAACCCAAATTTTCTGTTACTGATGCCATTAGTTTTGAGAAATAAGTAATGCGGCAATTCCCGAGTAAAATAGGAATGAAAAAATTGATAGCGGTGGAGCCACATACGAGCTGGTGTCAGCTTTTATCCACATATATAATTCAAGATTTTTGAATTAGTGCCTCCCAACAAAATATTTATAGCTCTACCACTAAACCAGACTAAGAGGATAAGTGTTTAAACCTGAAATTGGTTATGTGCACACACCTCTGTACACAAAAGATTGTAAGCATGTGTATGGAATGACAAAAATACATTTGTCTAAGTTAAAAGAAAAGTTCTTTAGCAGGATAAAAAGGTGTTATGAAGAAGTTAAAAGTTTGAAATATATATTTCTTTATACAAGTTTTTAAAACACCCCTACCCCTTTCTTTTTCCCTATCCATTTGGCATTCGAGAACAGGTGTCTAATGCAATGGCAGTTATAGGAAAATTATCTTTACCTTAAAACCACTTTAGTGCTATTTTAGACTGAAGGCGTAGTCAGAAATTTTTCGAGTTATAGTTTCAAAATTTGATAGGGGCTGAAATATCATTTTTCTAAATTTTTATATAAAATAAATAATTTTTTTATATTTATATATAAATTTTTGTAAGAAACATTTTTTTGAGAGGGAGGGGGAGGAGGCAAGGCCCGTGCAGGCCCCTACCTTGGCTCCGTCCCTTCACCCTCATGCACAATCAATCTTCAGCCGAAAACTAGTAAAAAACTAGTAAAGGGTCACTGGTAGCCCTCACAGACTAGTAAATATCTTAAATTACCTTTCAATGGATCAATCAAAATAAAGTTACATATAATATTTGCTCATTGGCGTTTGTGGGTCAAGATTTCTAACAAGATGAACTTTCGCTAGAGAACATAGACACTGAGTTTGAGGAAGACAGTTTGTCGCCATTAAGAAGAGCGGTGTTGAGCCAAGGCACTATGCAAGTACAATAACTTTAAGGTTGATTATTGTGTCTAATTTTTGGGTTCTTTTTTTTCTTGGCAAGGCTGAGAATCTCAGAAAAAATTCGCAGAATAATTAAGAAAAGCAAAAATCTAAATAAATGAAAGAGTAATTATAAGAAACAACAAAAAATTACTATATAAAACGACAAAAATGATATTTTAGTAATGATAGAAATGAAAATAAATAACTTAATTACCTTGAATTTTAAAATTTAAAGCGAAAACAACACAAAAGCACACAAACAAAATTGAAAAATTAAACATGGAAATGCAAAAAGGGGAATTTCTTTCATTTTCCTTGCTCCTAAGATTTTTATGGTGCCTTTTCCATGAAACTTTTTTTTCTTCGTGTGACTGGTAGAAACCCATGCCAAGCTGGTTACATTCCGTTACATTTGTGGCCTAATTGCCTAATCTTCCCCTCATTCAAATGCTACCTTTTCCATTGTCATAAATCTGTCTTCGCTGTGTTTCAACTTATATTTTTTTAATATAAATAAGTTGACGCTTTAAATGAAGACTACCAGCCTTAACCAAAACTGAAATAGTGCCATCAACAACTTTGCTCCTTCATTCAAATTACTTTGTTTTTTTTTTTTTTTTTGCGAGAAGAGAAGAAAATAGCCGCCGTAACTCAAATGATTAATTAATGCTTGTAGCCAACCATATGAATCGTGAATATTTGACCCATTTAAACAAGTTATACTGCAACCGCCAGTCGAATAGATGTAGTAAGCAGGCAATGCATTTATTGCTGACGGTGAGGATGACGGAGCAGCGGACCCATGGATGTTTGAACAACGCTTTCCGCGACTAAAACGAGGGACCCAAGTCGCCGAGAGAAGAATCCTCTTCTCCTTCCTCTTGCCCGACCAATCCATGTGCTTACTCGGTAGTTGTAGATCATTACAGAGATCTAGAGAGAGAGAGACAGAAAGAGTATCAAGTATCAACTCCATTCTGTCTTTGCACTTCACTATAAATTTCGACCCACGCTGATGATCCAATCCAGCTTCCTGCATATAAGATCGATCCTCCATTTCCCCAACTTTGTCCAAGAGCGAGAACCAACTCCCGAGAAAGAGAGAGATGGAAGGATTCGTGAAGAAACTTTTCCACTTTGTGATGAGGAGGAAGACCCATTTCAGTCGCTGCACCGGTGTTCCGCCTGGCCACGTTCCAGTCTCCGTTGGATTAGATGCAAGAACTTCGGTGATAGTCATGGAAGCTCGCCACCTGAATCATCCTCTGCTGAAGAAGTTGCTGCAGCTGTCGGTGGAGGAATTCGGGTACTCTTACAGAGGTGCCCTCTTCCTTTTTCTTATGAAGATCTTGAACAGCAAAGGCAGTACGCGGCATTGCGTGGAATTAGATGATCTATTCACTAAGTTTTCTGCCCACCAATATTTCATGTAAATCGATGGAGGACGTCCTTCACATTGATGTGGATACTTTTTTTCTTGATGCCCATCTTTCGTGAACTGTTCGCCGATGGAGATACATAATAATAAAATTGCTTCCCAGATCGTTTATTCCTTTATTAATTTGCAGACAATATATGTGTCCTAATCATGTAAACAAACTTTCTTTATAATTGAGATCATTTCTAATGATGAAAAACATAAAAGATAAAAAACTTTAACTGGAGTAATTTTATTTATCTACTGAAGGCCATCAGCCTTAGAATAAATAGAGTATGCCAATCTCATATATATATATATATATAACTCCTTGATTGGTGCTTGTTATTAACTATTTCGATAATCCATCATCTTAATCTTTGGTATCATATTTGTTAATGATCCTTTCCATAATGTTGGCATCTTTATCATATGTGTTGTGCTGTTAACCATCATTTCGTAACACACACACACACTCTCTCTCTAGAGACGCCAGCCCTTGTTTACATATAAGTGGATGCGAGCTTTTGATTTGGGTTTCAGATAATGATATTTGGTAATGATGCCAATATTGTGATTGAAAGATAAACTGGAACAAAGTAAATTTCATCAGCGACTACATCAATTTTATAATGAAATGATGCTCAGTCTTATTGTATTCTTTCAATTGCAATGCATGTGGGAATCCTCCATGCATCTGGATTGTGTTACTTCAATTGTTCTCCTTTCTTACTACTCACCATATGAAAAACTCAATGGAGTTGTGAGATATCTTTTTGCTTTTTTACTAAAAATCTGTTTTCTGGTATAGATGCAAATCGAACGTTTAATGTTTGATAGCCTCTTCAAGAAGGAAAACTGGGAATGCCATTATAAGATAGAAATCGACTTGCCAATAACTATGTATAGATGCAAAAATTCTATTATATGGAACGTTGGATAGCTAAAAATTAAAAATCTATTGTTTTTTTCTTTATGAATTGTTATTATACCACAAACCATAGCTAATAATCCTGTTGTGGCGACTGTTTTGTAGCCACTAAGTTGACAATCAGGTATTACAAGATCGCTGCATTTCTTCTTTAGTCTTTATATATGTAATTAGCTAGATAATGTATTCAAGTAATTAAAATCTTTGCATTTTTATTGATTTTATAGTGTAACCCAGCCACATAAATGGGTCACTTTCTAGTGGAGCAACAAATGAAGAGGGAATGCACTAAGTGCCTCCTACAATGAATGCTCTAGGCCCATTGTTTCTCACTCTCTTGTGACTTTTCCACCAACCTATGATCAATGTTGTCACAATATAGAAAACATTAAAAGGTCCATCAGACAAACCTTCAGAAGAAAACGAGGGTTCGTGCTGGTACCTGACAGATTCAAATAATGTCCTGAACAACATGATAAATATACATGCACTCCGTAGCTAAATGCATCCTTTTTTTGGTCATCAGGTGCCCAAATATAAGTAATTAGTTATACCTAATCAAAATTAATAATAAATTTTGAGCTTAACATGATCAACATAGAATTAAACCGATTGATCATCTACCTGCACAGACCAGCTTTGTTTTGGTAAATAAAGTCATTTATATTTTCAGCCCAATAACAAACAACCATTGACAAGCCAAGGTGGGCCCGATATTTTTTAATATTTATTTTATTAATATATATAGTATTTTATTATGATTAATTACATTTATATATTATTTTATATTGAAAATATATTTTTTAATTTAATCAGGTTGAGCTTGGGCTTCAGGTGTAGTGTCGGGCCTGGGTTTTGGGTGTCGGGCAAGCCCGATGCCGAGGCATAGCTACCGTAGGTGGTTGGTCTTCGTTGCAAATGCTGATGACATCAACCTTCTCTACTACAAAAAGGAATGAACAAGTTAAAACATAGTAGTAGCACTCCAAAGCACCAAAAATAGATCATGTACCTTAAAGAGATAAGGGGTTGGGTAGAAGCTTCGACCTTCTAAATAGTGGAAACTCTGCTTACCAAAAGATAAATGGTTGGGTAGAAGCTTCGGCCTTCTAAATAGTTGAAACTCTACTTACCAAGAGATAAAGGGTTGGGTCTTCTAAATAGTTGAAACTCTACTTACCAAGAGATAAAGGGTTGGGTAGAAGCTTCGGCTTTCTGAATAGTGAAAACTCTGCTTACCAATAGATAAAGGGTTGGGTAGAAGCTTCGGCCTTCTGAAGAGTGGAAACTCTGCTTACCAAGAGATAAAGGGTCGGGTAAAAGCTTCGGCCTTTTGAATAGTGGAAACTCTGCTTACCCAGAATAAGGCTGGGCAAAACCTAAAACACAAGGGCAACACTGGGTTTCGGTCTTTGAGGGCTCGATCCTGCCAAAAATGCAGCCACCCTTCTCATATGACAATATAATTATTTAATTTAAAAGTTTATGGGAAACGTTAAATCTAGAAATACCACGAAAACATGGGCCCAAGGTTTGAAATGTTACAAATCATTTTAAAATATCCTAATCAAGTTTTTTTTTTTTTATGTCTATTTTATTGCAACGGTAAAAAGGTGATAATACCTTACCACATGCCTTATAGTTTGCCGTGTGTCTTAAAATGGTTGAGCCCTTTCACCATTGGGTCAAAAAGGTCTACGTTACTGAATGAACTTTCTTATTTGCAGTTCCGTTTTATCTCTCAGCTTCATCCATGCTACCTAGTGTCAATGCAAATGTAGATATAGGAAATTACTTTTAGGGTAAAACTTAATTTGAGCAGTATATATTTGACTATTTCTATCATTTATTGTCAGGGGCAGAATCAACAATCTTTCATGAGAAGAATGAACTATAATTTCAAAATGTTAATGGATAAATGAAAGTTTTTATAAATGTAGATGTAAACTTTTGAAAAGTTTTTTTGTTTTTTTGTTTTTTTTCTGTGGGGGAGCTAAAGCCCCCTGCGGGCCAATACTTGGCTCTGCCCCGCCCTTGCTTACTGCCAAATTCATCTTCTTGTCAATTTTTGTTTATACCAAACAGTGATTTGAAAAATTAAAAAGCTCCAGGGTGTTCCTACAATAATCTCAAAAGTTCAGTGTTTTCTTAAAAAGCTTTCCTTTCATATCTTCTAATGAAGTACCACTCCGCGTTGACAGCCAAACATGGAAGCAAATACTTTGACCCATGGCTAGTGACTAAAATACCTTTAGTTCATACTTAAAAAAAAACTTTTTGTAAAGACAAAAATGAAAATAAAAAAAAGGTAAAAAGACTACAAAGAACATTTCTTTTTAACAACTTACCAAAATGTCTTTCTTTTCTTTACTATGTATCTTGCCATGGCGCTCACAACTTTCTCTTTATGTAAAAAACATATATAAGAGCGTAGGCATAAAAACATGTCAATACATGTTTTAATTTGGCTTTGTGACGAAGAATATACTGGATCCGAGCAAACTTATGCATGCAAAAAACCATAATAAATTACTGCACAACATTAAAACTAGATTGGCCTAACCAATTTCATGTGTACCTACACCCGAGATTTCTAATGATAACTATATTTACTTGGAAATGGGAACTTCGAAGAATTGTTGTATCTGGACTTCGTTTAATGCTTACGGGTGTACGTACACATGAAATTGGTTAAGGTTGAGACATGATAATTTTATAATAGCGGAGCTACTTGTTGGCTAGGGTGGGCCATTGCCCACATCAGCCCATTAAAAATCACATTATAATATCTCAACCTTGCATTATAATAATTTTAAAATTATATGCAATCCACACACCAAATTTGCCTCACTAATGCAAGTTCTCCATGACTAAAAAAATCTTGGCTCCGCTATTGGTATGTCTCAGTGAACGTCTACTCGACAAATGTTGGCTCATTGGGTGCCGCTCTACCTATGGGCTTACCTTCCTTGCCATTGAATGAATGATCCTCCACAGTCATGTTTTCTTTCCTTCGGCCTCTCTTTGCTGACAGCATTTCCGGCCGGAGGACAGTCAGGTCTCCGGCTGGAAACTACTAAAGGATCACTGGTAGCCGGCAAAGTCTAGTAAAGCATCTTAAATTATCTTTAAATGTATCTATCTAAATAGATAAGTACATATAATGTTTGATCATCGGTATATGTAAGCCAAGATTTAAAACTAAATGCATGAAATTTGGCAAGCTTGGGATTGGGCACTGCGATTGAGGAAGACAGTTTGTCGCCATTAAGAAGAGAAATTTTCAGCAAGGCCAACTTACATACGTCTTAAAGAGGGGGTGTGGTATTTTGCTAACTTTTTAGAAAAAAAACGTCTTGTATAGTCTTTTTATGTTTTTTGATTTTTACTTTTGTCCTTACAAAAAAGTGTTTTTTAATATAAAGAAAATGTATTTTAATCATTAATCATGCAAACACATTTAATGTACCAATATTATAACCAGGTGCCTTAATGCATCTATAAATGACAATTTTCTGTGGTATTTGTTTCACCAAGCTGAGAATCTCAGGTAAAATTTGGGAATTTAGGAAAAGGAAAAATCTTAAAATTTAGAAAAAGTGAAACAAACGAAAAACTAATTTCAAGAAAACAAAAAAATACCTATATAAAACGACAAATGATATTTTAGTAATGATCGAAATGCAAATAAATAACTTAGCTTAAGTTATGAACTTTAAAACAAAAACAACATAAAAATTGCAGTTCATTTTTGAATTGAAAAAAAAAATGTAAACAGATGCGGTTTTTTTATTTTCATTGTTTCTAACATTTTTATGGCGCCTTTTCTTAAAAAAACAAAAAAAGCTTTTCTGTGACTGGTAAAAACTATAATGAAAATAGAACCACGCCGTCAAACTCGCCATAACTCAAATGGTTAATTAATGCTAGTTGAGAACCACACAGAACCGTGAAGATTTGACCAATTTTAACAAGCTATATAGCAACCGCAAAATGACCAGATGTAGTAACCATGCAATGCATTTATTGTTGACAGGTGATGATCGATCGAAACGGAGAAGCGGACCCATGGCCCTTCCACGACTAAGTTTCGGAGAGAAGCTCTCCTGCGGATTCCTCTTCCTCTTCCCCGACCAACCCATGCGCTTACGCGGTAGTTCTAGATCACTACCGAGATCTAGAGAGAAACAGGGAGAATATCAAGTATGAACTCCATTCTGTCTTTGCACTTGACTATAAATTTTGACCCATGCAGATGATCCAATCCAGCTTCGATCCCCATTTCCCAACCTTTGTCCCAAAGAGAGAGATCTGAGACACTGCTACAAGAAAGAGACGCAGAGAGAGAGAGAGAGAGAGAGAGAGAGAGAGAGAGAGAGAGAGAGAGAGAGATGAAAGGATTTGTGAAGAAACTGCTCCGCTTTGTGATGAAGAAGAAGACCCATTTCAGTCGCCGTACCGGTGTTCCGCCTGGCCACGTTCCAGTCTCCGTTGGATTAGATGCAAGAACTTCGGTGATAGTCATGGAAGCTCGCCAACTGAATCATCCTCTGCTGAAGAAGTTGTTGCAGCTGTCGGTGGAGGAATTCGGGAACTCTTACAGAGGTTCCCTGAGGATTGCCTGTGATGTCGATCTCTTCCTTTCTCTTGTGAAGAGCTTGAGCAGCAGAGACAGTCTGCGGCATTGTGTGCAACTAGATGATCTCTTCAGTAAGTTTTCCGCCCACCAAGATTTCATCCAAATCGACCGATCGAAGGACGTCCTTCACATTGGACAAATTTTTCTTGATGCCCATCACCTGTGAACTGTTCACCGATGGAGATACACCATGAATTACTTTCCATATCGTTATTGCTTTATTAAGTTGCAGACGATATGACCTCATCATGGAAACCAACTTTTTTTATGAGAGAAATCAGTTCTAGCATTCTGTAATTCTTGTGTCACCTCAACTACTTGTTGGTATGGCCCATTCTCAGTCAATTTTGTTAAATCAAATTTTTCATCTCTTGCTGTTGGATTTTTCATACTCCATTGCATATTATATGTCGAGATAAAGGGGATCAGTATCCAGCTAACGCCGACTATGCCCTTTGATTTGAAATGTTTGTCATCTATAATATTTTAATGTGTAGTCCTGTGCCTTCATTTTACTATCTCTCTCTTCTGCTCAGGGGGCCAGCCTTTTATTTGTTAAGTTGATGAATTTTAGTGCGACGGTATGGTTAATGACTAAAATATTTAGTTTACAATAAAAAAAACTTTTTATAAAAAAAATGAAAATTAAAAAAAAAGTAAAAAAATTATAGAAGATATATATTTTTAACAAACTACACAAATATTCTTCCCTCCTATACTGCATATCGTGTGCCGTGCACCATTGTGTGTGCAACTTTATCTCTATGTTGACGATCAATTATTCTAATTATAGGATCGCCGCATTTTTTTTCTCATGCAATTACATAATGTATTCAACCGGTCAATTTTTTAAAAATTGATTTTGTAGTGTAACCCAGCCACATAAATGAGTCATTTTCTAGTGGAGCTCATGAAGAAGGAAGGCAAATTGCCCCCTATCGTGAATGCTCTAGGGCCCATTGCTTCTCACTCTCTAGGTTGTCTCTACCTTATGGTTAATTTTCTCATTGACCGGTCACAAGATGCAGGACATTAAAAAGGTCCACCAGACAAACCTTCAGAAGAAAACGAGTGCTCCTGCTCGTACCTGACTGATTGAATCAATGCCCCGAACACCATATTAAATATACATACACTCGCTAGCCAGCCACATCCTTTTTTTTTTGTCACCAGCTGCTCAAATACAATTAATCTGTTATATCTAATATAAGTTAATGAAAGATTTTAAGCATAACATGATCAACAAAGAATTAAACCCGGTTCATCACAGTATGTATCGACCAGCATAAACCAGTTTCATTTTGATAAAGAAAGTTTCACATATATATTTAGAGTCACCCAGCCATTTAACTAGCTGTCCATCTGAAACAGGTAAATGATTTAAATAAAATCAAAGAAAAAAAAGATGTGAACTAATACTGTACATGAAAATGCCTGTCATATTTTTTTATTGTTTTTCTCTTAATTACAGGGCCTTGGTTGGCAATCACCATTCAATTTTCTTATATATATATATATATATATATATATATATATATACACCCAACAATCATGATAATTTGGTAGCACCCAAAGTGAACTATTTCAAACATCTCGAAAAACGGAATAAAGCCAAACCACCTTAAGTTGCATCTTTGCTAAACCAAACCAATTGATTAATTAATGGCCACGGTACTCCCGCTGCTAATACCATAAATTTTCTGAATTGCTAAGAGTCACTCCTTGGATCGACCACGGGCTGTTTCCTCGACGCACAACCACGGTCAGCATCAGTCGACAAGGAAAAGCCAAACTTTAATGTTTTCTCGACAGGAAGTCAATAGACGTGAGGCCAAGCCGAAAATGGAGAGGCAACAGTGGGTTCTGTCTTTGAGGGCTCAGTCGTGCCAAAAGACTGCAGCTACCCTTCTCAGACACAATATATATATATATATATATATATATATATATATATATATATATATATATATATATATATATATATATATATATATATATATATATATATATATATATATATATAAAAGTTTGCAGAAAACTTTGATCTTGAAGTACAACTGAGAAACCCTAAGTTTTGAAATGTTACAAATAATCTTCAAATTAACTTAAGCAGGTTGTTTGTTATGCCCTTTTACTGCGACGGTGTAAGACGCAACCACCTCACAACATGCAATACAATTCGACACCTGTTTTAAAGTGTTGAGCTCTTTCACTGTCGCAGGTTAAAGGGCATAAGATGTAAGTTGGCCTCCTATAACAATGCTCAAACTCAAGTTATTCTGGAAATGTCCATATGCACAGATACTTACTTCTCTCTCTCTCTCTTTCTCACTTTGCAGCAACTGTATATACATGATAGCAACTATAATTATTTCATGTTTCTTATGTATATATCCTTTTTATATCTCAGCTTCATCCAATAGGAAAGACGACCCCTGTCGAGGAACTTCCAGTCTAGCCACCACCATTAATTATAATGATTATCCAAAATTGCAAGAAAGCAGACTTGTATTGATGCAGCATGCGACAGGGGAAAACAACGAGTCAGATAAGCAGTATCATTACTGCCTGAAAATAAAATATGATTGTGAAATATTCACTGTCCGGTGGCCAAATTTAGTCTTTACTCTTCCAACAGTCTGGTTGATGAAAACATTAGGTTTCTAACGGTGAAAGTAATGAGAAGCTGCGTTATGTTGGCAGCAGTTGACAACCCAAATTTGCTATTACTGATACCATTAGATTTGAGAAACAAGCATGTTATGTAGCACTTGTAGACTGAAATGGGAATGGAAGAATTGCTGGCAGTGGAGCCACAGGTGTGGGCTTTTGCCCACACAATCCTACATAATTTAAGAAATAGTGCCCCTCAACAGAAAATTTCTACCTCTGCCACTAGATCGGAGCCAAAACCCAACTTGTCTATTGAAGCAGGTTACGTACCCCATACTGAAATTTTCATATGATAGTATAGTTAATGACAAAAATGCCGTACTTAATTGTTTCAAAAAATAAACCGAAAAAAATTAGAAAACTAAAAAGAACATTTTTTTTAAATAATTTTCAAAATATCCCTACTCCACACGTTTTTTTTTTTTTTACGTTTATATGTTGCATGTACCGAGCAGCGCACGCAACTCATTATCTTGAATTTGTTAAGTAGATGAGGAAAATAAGTAAAGAGAAGATTGGTGTTTGTAAATATACTTGTTTTATTTGGGCTTTGCCTGGAAGAATATTCTCTGGAACCAAGAAGACTTATTCATGGAAAACACCACAATAAATTACTGCACAACATTATGCTAGCTTGCTCTAATCAATTTCAAGTGTACGTACACACGAGATTTCCAATGACAACTATATTTACTTGGACATGGGAATTTGAACCATATTGTATTTAATTTAATTCATACTGAGTTCATCTGGAATTGAATTAATAGCTACGGGTTTCATGATCTAGCTAAGTATTATATGCAAGGAAGCTAACTAACGGGGGTTGTTGGATTAAATTTGTGAAGTTTTTTTTTTTCCTAATATACACGGGCGAGAGTGGCCGTGATCTGGTCCAGGCTCACCAGCCAAACATTGGCCCATTGGGTCCTCTAGGCTCACCTTCCTTATCATCGCATGAATGATGCTCCACTATCCTTCGGTCTCTGTTTGCTAGCCGCGTTTTCAGCTGGAGGACAGTCAGTCGGCCGGAAACTGGTAAAGGATAGCCGCTAGCCAGCAAAGGCTGTCTGCCTGCCATGGTGGCCCCAAACTCAACCCACCGCCACTTTCGGCCGAGCCAAAGTAGGGTCCCCATGGGCCCTAGCTCCACCTCAATTTTTTTTTTTTTAATTTAAAAAATTTCACTTGTTTTATGTAAAAATTTTGAAAAAATGATATTTTGGTCCTAGTCAAAATTTAGAAACATTAATTCAGCTCTCATCATGAAAAATTTCTAGCTCTGCCCCTAGCCACTGTACCTCTCACCAAGTGAAGTGATGATCATCAACATGAAGTAGCGCGGAGTCAAAAATTTAAACTGGACAGGCACTAGTCAAAGGTAGCCTTCACTTCCATTACTGCCATTAATCTTCTTCTACCATAGCCTCTTCTTCTAGTGACTGCATTAGAAGACACAAGGTTGAGGAAGTGACCATAAAGAACCTCTCGTTGAGCACACTGTCTGCTAGGAACTGATGTGCCCTTTATGAGTTATATGTGGCAATGCACATGTCCGAATTAAGGGGCCATTTGGTATTAGGAACAAAGTGCGAATGTTCTATGAATATATCTCAAAACTAGGATAAATTCACGAGTCATGAAATGTCTCACGAATCTACCCCAATTTTGAGATAGATTAATGGAACACTCTCATGTTGTACTTAATACCAAATGCTAACTCATAAGGGGCTGTTTGGAGATGGTAATAAGGACTTGTCTCAAAGATTGATGCAGGTTTGTGAAACACTATAACATAATGTTCCATGAACCTGCCCCAATCCTTGAGGTGGATTCATGAAATAATAACAAGTTGTTTTTATCACCAAACGTCCCCAAGAGATGGAAAGACAACCAGTTCATTCAACCCTTTTAAAGCTAATTACTTGTGATCACTCTCTTGATCAATTTGGTTGGATATTTCCAAGCTAAGTTTTCCAAATCCAATCTCTTTTAGGCCTATGTCCGCCTGGTTAGGATGTCGAGATCTTTAAGTTCAACAAGGCCAAGAGTTTTGAGCTCAAAATGTTTCTAAACAGTTTTCTTATAAAAAAATGGAAGACACAATGCCATCATTCAATAATACTATCTCAAAATTGTTTTCAATCACAAGCAGGGGCGGAGTTAAGATTGGGCTCGCATGGGCCTTGACCCCACCTCAATTTTTTTTTAAATTTATATGTAAATTTTAAAAAAATTTACTCGTTATATATAAAAAAAATTAAAAAATGATATTTCGGCCCTAGTCAAAGTTTAGAAACTTTAATTCGGGTCAATCTCATAAAATTTTTTTGGCTCCACCCCTGATCACAAGTGTACTAATCAAACTCGTCCTTATCTAGCCGACATGGATTTAATTAATTATGATTATATGTAAATGCGTGTTCTGTACTTCACTTTTTCTAGCCTGATCGCGTGCTTTCTTGTCTTACCCACTGTTTGCATCCCAATTTTTTTTTTGGTTTTGGAGTGCTGCAGAAAAATAAGGTTTTGTTTTAAAATAGGAAAGAAAGGGACTCGCCCGTCGGTACGAGTATCGACCGTTCCCGGCGCCTTTACCGGGGGTAATCAACCCAATGGCTATGTTTATCATTGATGCTTTTCCTTTTAACTTAAACATCTTTTTGGTTCTATATGCGGTGTAGAAAAATATTGAAAGTTTGATGTTTCAAACTTTTGAAAAGATTCTTGAAGAATTGCTTGAGAATGTGAAATATTTTGGGAAAAACTAGAATTGAGAAATCTTTGTAAATATCATTTGAAAAAGTTGAAAATCATTTTAGTGTTCTCTTAAGACTTTAAGTAGGTTTGAGATTTTGCTTTAATTCGGTTACCACCTAGTTAAAGCTCCATCTCATCTTGCTTAAGTTCTTTTGGAGAGGTGCTCGTGATCGTAGGTGAAATAAAGTGGGTGAATGCATGAATGCATTGATCCTATATGATTAAAAAAAATGAGGCATTCCTACCACAACATTCATCTATGACATTTCTACCATCACATACATCTAAGATTTTTGCTTC